>JAPMOQ010043222.1:0-65033 GCA_026543055.1 Argiope trifasciata | reverse complement strand
ATAAACGCAGACCACGTTGTTCACTCGCCCTTTAATTCCCCCTAAGTGCTCTTCATCATACTTTTTTTTTTCTTTCTTTCTTATTTTCTTTTTTCTCAATTTACTCAGTACCATTTAATATCTTTTCATGATTCAAATCATTTTATGATGCACACATTAAACAAATAAGGTCAGTTCCATTTTCACTCAAGTCCTATATCACAAGATTTACAGATGGTGGGGCCTGCGGCCCCAATGAGCTGTAAAACATTTTACAAATAAGTCAGCCTAGCCTCAACCCTGTTGGCAAAAAAAATCCAGAGCCTTACTTATCTTTGGCGGGATTTGGCATCATCTTTATGGCGCAAAAGTTTGTTTTCAATAAATAAAAATGAACCACTCAATGAACTGGAATAAAAATTTCCCTTTGTTCTATCCCTGACTATAATCCGTTTTTGTGCTAAATTGTATCCAATTCTGTTTATTCGTTCTGGCATGATGTAGTAACAAACATCCATCCACCAAAACATTGACATTTATATATTAGTATAGATGACAGTCCAGTAGCGGACACCATATCGTGTACTCGCCTATGGTACACGGGTTCTATTACAGTGATGAAAAATTACTGTCCTTGTAAAAAAACTATAACAGTAATTTCTACGAAAAGACAATTTATAAACATATTTAAAATTAAATAAATATATTTATGAAATAAATTAGTTCTGTGTCTTATTAGCTGCCGTTAACAACGGTTTTCATTTCTCTAAACATTTTTTTTTTTTTTTTTTTTTTTTTACATTCCAAGCCGAGTTCAGTTGTTACTGATTTTTCATTGATAGCGAATTCACGTGACAGCAGTGTAGAGAATTTAAATGCAGAGTAATTTTAATTAGGGGCGAAAATAAATAAAAATGACAAAATGGTTTATGATTTGTGAAGAAATTTTGAAGCTGTTTCAAATGAGTCGGGATGTACGAAATTTCAAAGCATTCTTAATGCATTGTAAAGGATTAATGCATAAACCTGAAGACTCGCCCATTTCTACCTGTAATAAGTCTCATACCATGAACTTAAGACAAGTTGATCATTTAATTATAAGTAGTAAATTAAATTCATAAGATAAAAAGAATAATATTCATCTGATAATGATAAAAGACGAAAGGAAGTTTTAAAAAAATGTTCTCAAGTACAACTTTTTTTCAAATTTAAATGGTATTCGATCGGATTTATGAATCTTTTAATGACCACCGAACACATTTAACTCAATAAAGCCGATCTGAGAAGTTCATATATATCTTTAGACTCAGCTTCTCCAGATATCAAATGAACAATCGCCGCTCCATATAACACAGAGCAGCTTTAAATAGAATCAAGAGACTAGGATATATAGCAATACTTAGCACAGTATTTATGAATAAAAATGTTTGGTTTAGAAATAGTGGTGAAATAAGCAAAATGTATAATGATCAATAGTCTTTGAGTATATCGCTTATGGGCATAAAAATGGTGCACAAGTTTCTTACAAAAATTCTCATTTAATTATTAAGATTATTAATGTGACTAATTTTCAAAGAAAGAATGTGCGAAATTTAAAATAATTCTCAATGCATTTTAAATGATTAAAGCAGAAAAATGCCGGCTTATTGCTGTAAGTAATAAACCTCTGAGCATTTACTTCAGGGAGGTAAAGAATTCAATTATAACTAATAAATTAAATTCATAATGTAAAAGTAAAACTTTTTCTTCTGATGAGGATATAAGACGAAACGGAGTTTTAAAAAATAATTCAAACATTATAACATTAACCTCATTTTTTTAACAAAATCTTATGACCGTGTTTCTTTCATATCTAAGTAACATTCAATTGGATATATAAAACTTCCAAGAACTATCGTACGCTTTATCAAAAACAATAAGAAATTTATCATGGGATTTTTCCTAAACCGCTAGATTCACATTCACATTCACAAGAACATCGCTACTCTATAGAAATAATGCATCAAACAAGTGAACTCAGTTGCTATAATGGCGATCAAAGTATCAATTATAAAATATTTATATATAACATTGTTTTTTTTCCTTTTAGTGGTAAATTATGCGAAACATCTCATGATTAATGTTTTTAAGTATATCGTTTATGAGAACAAGAGTGCTGCAAACGGTTTCTTCTAAAAAACCTTATTTAATTATTAAGTGGAAGTTAAATATAAAGCAGTTTAATAAAAAAATAAAAACAATCCATGAAATACTTTCTGTTTTTTGAAGAATATATTGAAGCCTTCCCATATGAGTCTTTAAATACGAAATGACAGAGAATTCTTAATGCAGTGTTAAGGATTAAGGCGGTAACGTATGCAAGCCACGTGAAGGTATCTGTATTCAAAATTAATCATGTTAATAAGCTACAAGACAGGAAAAGAAACAGTTTGACACATCGCTATAAGAAAATTCAATTAAACTCAGCTAAATAATTTACGAAAAAAAAGAAAATTAATAATTAATATAAAATAATGCAAGCACTTGGAAAGTAATATCTTAAATATCAATTCTACTATCGCAAATTTCAGGTTATCATGTGAGAATGCTGTTATTTTCGGGACAATATTTTCTTAATTAATTTAAATTATTAAAGTGGTTAAAAACTACAACGAGACTTCTCAATCCGTCTCTATCCTTATATATACGTAATGAGTATTTTTTTAAACTTTCATTTTTTCTAACAACGTTTTGCCCTTGATCGATTTTGACATGAAAAGAAAGAAAAACAAACAACAAATCATCGTTTTTTAAAACATCGAAGCTTGCGGCATGTTATAGTCTCGTGATTGTTTCGAAATGGTTTACACTAGTTAACGACTTAAATTAATTAAGACAATTCTTTAGAATCCAGAGAATGTAAAATTTGTAAATGAAGTTGTTCTTTAGTTGGTTATAAATCGCCACACGTAAACTTCTCTATAATTTTCTAACAAAGTATTTTAATTCGTCGAAATTGTCCTTGAACCTACAATCTTTAAGGATTAAACAAACCATATTTAAACTTGTTTTGGTTAATTTTTGAAATACGCTGCGATAATTAGGAAATAACGATGTCTTTACAAAGAGAAAAATTACAAACGTAGATGATAGATTATTCTAAGGGTATAGAGTTAAAGCTGATTCCAAAATAAAACTATATTAAGAGACGACAGATATTTTAAAATCTATATGGTGAAAGGTAACCCCCCAAAATTTAAAAAAAAAAAAAAAAAAACAGGATAAATTGCTAATTTGTTGTCTACGTATTCTGAGGCTTCAAAAACTTGTTGCTTTCAAATCGCTTCAAACACCTCAAGCGAAAACAACATGTTGTCACAAGATAATAAAATTAAATGAAATAATTAAAGGAAAGATACTTCCGACATTGTAAAAAAACTATCATTTAAATCAATGTCAATGTCATTTAATAAGAACATTAATTTTCCGCTTGTGCAACTACTGGATATGTGTGTTGTCATGGAGCAGTTGCACAGGGTTAGCGTGCCTTTCCCGTTATCCAGATGTAACTTGTTTTGGTATGGTTGCTCTTATGTTTTCTATCTGCGAGTTGTATGAATGTTTCTTCCTGTACAAAGGGATTGTGCAAGAGAATGTGATGCATGAAGTAGCCAAGTCGTACTCCTTCACCTAGTTAGAGTAATGAAAAAAGCAAGAGAGGCTCATTTAGGTTTAAATCGCTTACATTATCTGTCAGCTGGCTTTTAAAGTGCCATTAGTAACAACAGCAACTATCATGGGGAAGAATCCGATTATCCGTTAATAGCCCTGTTTGTTTGTTCTAGATGGACTGGCGTAGTCTTCGTAGTGTCTCACAGTACACATCGCAGTTAATGGTTCTTCTTTTTCTCGAGGAGTTTTACAACTAGAATCAATTGGACGGCTTTCTTTATAGGATCTTCTGTTCTTTCCCTGCGCAATTATATCCCTAGGTGTCTCACTACATTCTCCTTTAGCGGCATAGGCAAATATGTTAACGATTACGTTGTTACGGCATTTGAATTAAAACCTCTTGTGACTTGAAATAATTTTAAATAAGTTTATTTATTTAAAATAATCTGTTTGCTACAGTTAATGATGCGTTATTATTAAAAAAAGGATTTTCTTTAATTTTAAATAAAAAAATAAGTAAAAAGTCTGTAAATACGTAAGAATTGAAGACGAATTTATGTATTTTGCACTAATTTCTAACAACTGCCGCAAATTAGATGCAATAAATCTCCGAGTTATCATTTCAAACAAGCAAAGAATTTGATGTTACGCAAATAAAAGTAAATGTAAAAAGTAAAATGTAACGCAATTCGTTTCATAACAAATTGCTTATATTTATTATTATCAATTGATCTTACAAAAAAAACTTTTCAATAAAAAATTAGTAACATATGCTGATAAATCACAAATATTTTTGCAATTGGTGTTTAAGTGAAAAGTCACGAAACGATACTGAATTAAGTCATCATTTACACAAAGTATATACCACAGGTTTGAGCTCAACGACTGCATTGATTAACAATCCGAACGATCCTTTTCCCAGAATTTCTGCATCCCCGATGAGACCTAGACCTTCTCAGCGTCCTTGAGTTTGCCCTTTTTGAAGCGCTTCCCTTTCAGATTCATTTTCAGGGGACCAAACACATGAAAATCGCTGGGCAACATTCCGGGTTGTAGTGCGGAGGGACATGCTTCTAACTGTTCAAATTGGTCAGTTCCGCGTAAGCAACTCTGCAGGTGTATGTTATCATGGAGCAGTGGCATAAGGGTAGTTCGTCTTCCTCGTGATCTAGGCGTAACTTGTTCGGTAATGGTTGTTGTTCTTTTTTCTATTCTGAAAAACTGGACGAAACTCTATCCTTAAAAATTAGTTTCAAACTTGATACCATTTGCAGTCTTTTTAGATTTTCTTATGACTTAATTGTTTTAAAACAAGGAAACATTCGATTAGAAAGATGAACAGATTAACGATTAACAGAAATATTGACGCATTATCACTAACAGTGAGACGTTAATTAGTGTCTTATTCATGTATAAATGTATTCAGATTCTCACAAATTCCAACCAATTTTAGCCATTCCTTATAATAAAAAACAGCATAAAAGAGCTGTACCTTTTTTTTCTGTCATGCGTATGATAAATGTGAAATAGTTATATATCACATTACCTTGTTTAACAAAAGTAGTAATTTATTCGAAACATATAATAATCCATATTCTTAGAGTTATCGTTTCAGTACAGAAATGGCACAGAAGATTTTTTTTATCTCTCAACTAAAGAGGTCAAATTTTAGGAATTAACTGATGAGGTGCGGTCTACGAGATAGGATTTTCTTTACACTCAAATTTACTAATGAATATATCAGTATGAAAATTGGCCAACATATTTTGCAGATATTTTCCTTGATATATAAATACATCTTAGAAATTTTTCAAAACATATATTTGAAAAAATAATTGATTCGGAACATGCATTTTCTACTCAAATTACAATACTGCACCAATATGTATTAAAAAACCTATCCCTTTTTAGCTTTGAATCATATTTTTATTATTTCAGTCTGCAAAGACTTTTATTAAACAATATAGTATAAAATTCAAAAATTGTTTCAAAATTTACAAAAAAAAAATGACCATGGGCTAATTTCACTGTTTTTGCACGGTTTTTTCTAAGACAATTTACACATGTAAAGAACTAGTATAAAAACCAACATTTAAATTCTATATATTTCTCTTGGTATATTAATACATTTTATTAATTTTTCAGAATGCATTATCACTAGAAAATTTAATTATGTTTTAACATACATATCTGAATATATTGAATGCGAACTTTAATCGAAAAACATTTCTGCACAGCTATCTTTATGATTACGACAAAGGACGTAACACTACTCTTAGAAATTGTTTTCAAACTCTATAGCATTTCAGTTAACTCTTACTCATAAAAGACTCAATTCTGATTATCGCCGTTTCTAATAGAAGAGAACAGCAGGAATAGGCTAAGCCCCATAATCAAGGTTTCGACTACGGAATGTGCAATAGTTATATTTAACATTATTTTGTTTAATAATAGTGGAAATTTAAGTAAAACATTGAATGATCTATATTCTTAGACATATAGTTTGAGAACAGGACTGGCGCAGAAGTTTTCTTTTAACCCTTAACAGGGAAGGTTAAATTTTAGGAATTAACTGTGGCGTTACGTTCTACGAGACCGCATTATCATTACACTCAAATTATATTTTGTAATGAATATATCAGTATGCAAATCCATCAATATATTCTGCAGATAATTTTCTTGGTATATATGTATATGTCTTAGAAACTTCTCAATATGTATTACTTTGAAAAAATCAATTTCTATTGCATCGATAAAAAGGGGATAAAATAGTAAGGAAACAATTTCGAATTGTAAGAACCAAATTTTTTATAAATTCTATAAATTGGACTCCAGGTTTTCATCATCTTGTCTCCAACACAAATACTCTTGAAAATTTTTGTAAATTTACAATTGACACCTTTTAAATTTTCTTATTTTTAACTTTTATTTTTCTTCTTTTATTTTTTTCTTATATTAATCCTTTATAACTGTTAAATTTTCTTATTTTCTTTTGTTATGTGTTAAATACATACTTCTGTAAGCCTACGTGTAATACTTTGTGGTGCACGGAGATTTTATAAATGCTTGAATTTAAAAAAATCAAAATTCCCTTGTCTTTTTCTGATTTTTTTTAAATGAAGGTCCATTCACGGGCGTCACGTGGTGTACTCGCCAGTTTTACACAGGGTTTTTTGCTATGATTGAAAACCTCTCTCCTTATAAAAAAAACTATACCTTATATTTCGACAAGTTAATCTATGTGCATATTTAATTTAAATGACAGTATTTTCGATAGAAAATAGTTCAGAGTCAATTCAGGTTTCCAAGCTTTCTTTTTAATTTCAAGATCGAGTTGTTACTGTTTTCTTCAGAGATCGGAGATTCATGCGAAACCAGTATAGAGAACTTAAATTCAGAGTAATATTAATTTGAGCTGGAAATGAATAAATAATGACAAAATATTTTACAATTTGTGAAGAATATACTGAAGTTGCTCCATATGAGTCGGGATGTAAGAAATTTCAAAAAATTCTTAAAGCAGAGAAAGGGATTAAGGCAGAAACCTAGAAACGTGCGAATTGCTGCAAGTAATAAGCCTCTGGGCATTTACTTAAGACAAGTAAAGCATTCAATTATAACTATTAATTTAAATTCAGGAGATAAAAATAATAAAATTCATTTGATAAATATAAAAGACGAATGGTGTTTTTTAAAAACTGATTTCAAACATGAAAACATTGTGCTCACTTTTTCAATCATAAGATATATTTTTTCATATCTAAGTAACATGTGATTGATTTATGGACCTTTCAGAACCACCAAACACGATATCACAAACAGCACAGACTTCGGATTAGATTTAATCATAAATCACATGATTCAGATTTTTCAGATATCAAATCAACTCTCGCCGTTCTGTATTACACAAAAAGGCATTTAAAAGAATTTTCCAAAATTTAAAAGAATTTTCCAATCGATCTCTAGCTCTATATATAAAATGTGATTATTTTTTTAAACTTCCACTTTGAATTTTTCTAGTTGGCAAACAAAATTTTGTAGATCGAGCGATTTTGATATGAAAAGAAACAAATAAAAAAACAAAAACTATCGTTTTCCTAGATTTATATGCTAGCGTAATTTAATAGTTTGTGATTGTTCCAAATCTTTTTAAAATAGTTAAGGACTTAAATTAATTAAGACAATTCTTAAGATTCCAGAGAATGTATAACATGGTAAACAAGTTCTAACTCTAGTTGGCGATAAATCACCGCATGTGACAATCTTCTTCACTATTTTGTAATAAAATTATTTTCATTTGTTGAAATTGTGTGTCAATTAACAATCTTTATAACAGCAACAAAGAATATTGTTTGGTTTTTTTAAGGAAAAAAAAAACATTGCACGAGTTAGGAAAAACACTTTAATTTCCAATGGAAAATCCTACAACAGCATCCGATAGAAAATGGAAAATCTATACAGTGGAAGCCGACTACAAAATAAAGCTACATTAGCAGACGATAGATACTTCAAAAGCTATATTGGGAAAGCCGACTTTAAAATGAAAAAAAGGAATAAATCGCTAATATGCCGCCTGCGTATTTTGAGGCGTCAACGATTTGTTGCATTCAAATCGTTTCAAAACTCTCTAGAAAAAAAAAACATCATGCTCTCGCTTGATAATAAAAAAAAGAAAAGATACTGTAAAGAAACTGTCAGTTTAATCATTGTCAATTTTTAAAGATCGTTTAAGAATCAAAACGATCTTGAAACAGTGTTTAGAAAGGTTAAAAGCCATCTTTTATTGTGCTGGTATGCGAATATATCTATACATATTTTTGTTGACAAAACGCCAACAAATAGCAATTATAAAATGTAGTCTAACTGCTGTATAGGATATGAAGTTTGATTTGCTGAATATAACTGGTACTTACACTTTGCGAAGTAAACGCTCTTACATAATGGGCTTTTATTATATTTTAATTACGAATTTTATTAATAATAATTTAATCAAAATCTTAATTTTTGTGCAATCACAAATAAAATGTTTTGTACAATATTATCACAAAAATCGACTTTTGATCACTTTATGCCACAAAATATAACTTTTTCAATTATATCAAATTTTTTCTATTTTTTTTCTTGAGCCTTATTTTTTCACTTTAATGTTGTTAACGCGGATGTCTAAGTTCATATAAACCTATGAAATAATCGTTTATAAACTTTGTATCATTCTTTTTTGTTTAGAAATGCTTGATGTTATGTTCGTAATCTTCCACAGAGCTTTTTTGCAGACTTCATTAATTCGTAATTTTTAAGATTGCGTTCTATTTTGATGCCAGAAAGGTAGCAGTATTTTCTACTGAGGTATAAACATTCCTTAAATATTTCAGATATAAAAATAGATGTAAATAATGTGCCACATTAGGGTATCTGTATTTGAAATTAATCATGTTAATAAGTTGCAAGACAAAAAAAAGCAATTTTTTGACACATCGCTTTAAAAAAATTGAATTGAACTATACAAAATTATTTACAAAAAAGGAAATAATGATTATATATAATACAAAAAATTGTAAAATAACATTTAAAAAACGAAATCTATCTCAAATTTCAGGATATCACGCGAGAATTTTGTTATTTTTACGTCATTATTCGTCTTAATTAAAGTTACCAAGGAGGTGAAATGTTAGGCATTAACTGGGGAGGTTCGGTTTACGAGACAGTATTTTCTTTACTCTCAAAATATATTTTCTAATCAATGCATCTGTATGAAAATCGACCAATATATTCTGCAGATATTCTTGATACATAAATATATCTTAAAAATTTTCCAAAATTTATTATCTTTGGAAAAAGTAATTGCGTGTAAGCATACATTTTCTACTGAAATAGCATGTTGAAGCACAAAGTATTCTTCAAAAACATATTAATTTTACTTTTGAACAATATTTTTTTCCAGTGCACAAAAATTTATATTAAACAAAATAAACTTTTTTAAAAATTGAGAATGGGTAAAATTCACCCCTTTTTTCGGCTATTGTGGCTTTTATAGGAGAATTTTCTTGGATATTTTAAACATAAGGTAAAAGAACTAGTTTAAAAATCAACGTACAATTACCATAAATATATTTCTCTTGGTATATTAATTTATTTTATTAAATTTTCAGAATGTTCTACGACTAGTAAAATTAATTATGTTTGAGCATTCATATCAGAATCAATCGATGCGAAATTTCGTCGAAAAATTCTTCTGTACAATTATCTTTATCAAGAAATTCCCTTTCTGCTTCACTTAAAAGTGCCTGTAGCACTGCTTTATAATAGGATCTGTATTTTGTATGATATTCCCAGGCCTAAGAGTTAGAGCATTTTCAAAGCCTTGTTTTGACTGGCGAATAACAGGGAAATGCGGTATTAGAGACCACGCTCTAAAAATAAATGAATTATTTTTTAAAAAGCAGCTGCTGAAACCTGTTGGAGAAAGTGTACATGCATTGGGGTTCACGAAACAGGAAGCTACATGGCCAATCCATTCAATTCAACAAAAAGTAGATCCGAGGAGACCGAAATCCGTCGTTAGCCATCATACAGATCGCAATCCCCTGTTAAGTGTTAAAACTTTTAAGGTAGTGTGGGGAATTAAAATACAACGTAGTTTTAATTTGCGAAGCAAATAAACAAAAACAAAAAAAATGTTTTGTGAAGAATATATTGAGGTTGTTTCATAAGTCTATATATATTGAGGTTGTTTCAAAAGACAATCTATAAACATATTTAAAATTAAATAACTATATTTCCGAAATAAATTAGTTCAGTGTCTTATTAGCTGCCGTTAACAACGGTTTTCATTTCTCTAAACTTTTTTTTTACATTAAAAGCCAAGTTCAGTTGTTACTGCTTTTTCATAGATAGAGAATTCATGTGACAGCAGTGTAGAGAATTTAAATGCAGAGTAATTTTAATTAGAGAAGAAAATAAATAAAAATGACAAAATGGTTTATGATTTGTGAAGAAATTTTGAAGCTGTTTCAAATGAGTCGGGATGTACGAAATTTCAAAGAATTCTTAATGCATTGTAAAGGATTAAGGCAGAAACCTACAGACGCGCTCATTCCTGCAAAAATAATCTTCCGACCATTTACTTCAGGTAAAACATTTAATAATAAATATTTAATAAATTCATAATTGAAAAAGAGTAATATTCATCTGATAAAAGACAAAACTGTGTTTTAAAAAATGCTTTCAAGCATGTTACATTATGATCAGTATTTTTTTTTACATTATCTTATTTAAAACATATCAATTTTCAATTTAAAAAAAGTCAGAACATAAAACATATCAGTCTTTGTTTAAAACACATCAGAAATTCTGAACACATTATCATTAAGAGTCACAGACAGACACGAGATTAGCTTGAATCTGATAACCCAGAAATCATAAACTCTTGCTACTCTATATTACACAGAACAGCTTGTAGAGGAAAAAAAAGAATGAAACGGAATGACAAATTAATGAACAATATTAATATATAAAAATGTTTTCTTTAATAAAAGCGGTAATTTATGCAAAACATATAATGATCAATAGTCTGAGACTATCGCTTATGAGAACAGGACTTGTGCAAAAGGTTTCTTCTAAAAAATCTTATTCAATTATCAAAGGGAAGTTAAATGGTAGTTTAATTTGAGTGAAATATAAAATGAAATGTTTTCTACTTTGTGAAGAATGTATTGAAATTTTTTCATTCGTGTAATTTTGTATGAAATTTCAAAGAATTTTTAATGCAGAGTAAATTATTAAGAAGAAACGTCCGCAAGCCACAGTAAGTTTCTATGTTCGGCATTATTGTTTAAGCATTCGATTCTGGGAGTGGTAAATACTGACCAAAAAAAAACGCTGAATGTGCAACAAGCAGAACAGTACAAATTTGAAGGTAGACTTATTCAGAAATCGCTAAATTCATATCACTAGAAATCAAATAAATTATAGCTGTTATATTTAATTGAACAACATTCAAATAAATCCATAGCAATACTGCCTAAAATATATGACAATATTTTTTTTATAATTCAAATTGGTTTAATAGTAGTGGTAGTTTTTTCAGAATATTGATATAAAAATTAATAATCTGAATTATTACTTATAAGAACAGAACTGTTGCAGAAATTTCTTTTTAAAAGTCTCATGCAATTATTAAACTGATTAATTTATTAAGTTGTAGCTAAATATAGAGCAATTTAATTTATATTTAATTTAATAATATAGAGCTTTTAAAAATCATAGGGAAGTAGTCATCTCATATTATTGAAAGGAACAATAACTACATAGATTATAAACCAAGCAAAGTTTCTTGTGTATCTGTTAATTGAAGCAGTAACTCATTACATGTCTAAATGTCTATTCGTGTTTGGACAAAACGTTCTTTGGTAATGAGATAATATGAAATAAATTGCCTTTCAAGTTGAATAACTGTCTAAGATAAATTCCTAAACAGTTTCAATTCAAATATTGAATTTCTGTGTATTCTTGATATTAGAACTCTGGACCATTGGGCCAGTAGCCGTGCAAAAGCATTATCAACGGCGAAATATCGTCCGCACTTTCCGACATCATTTTTCCGTTTCTACGGTCAAGCAAGTTCGTCAACTTTTTTTAACGAGCTTGTAAAAGCCGACGACAGTGATGCAAATATTGTCTGCTAACGAAATTTAACCAATCAAGTGAAACTTCAATAGTGACGTCACTTTCATTGTCGTTAGTCGTTGACGAAAGTGCGGAAGTCGTGTGATAAAGCCTTAATATAACCACTGGACAAAAGTCTCATTTCTATTGCAGATATAAAATGAAGATTAAATAGTAAGAAAACTTAAACTGTGATTGGAATTGCAATTTCGAACTGTAAGAAGAAATTTTTTTATAAATTTTATACACTGGACACCAGATTAATTTTTGTAAATTTATTATTGACCCCTATCAAATTTTTTTGATTCTTAATTTATATTTTCTTCTTATATTAAGGTATTCGACTACGTTAAAACATAGGTTATCGACCACACTGATGATACTTTTTTTTCATTGTTATTTATTTTAATTCAGATATTCCTCTTTCAAAAACAGTTTACATTTTCTAGAAAAAGGAAGGCCTGACATATCATGCAAAACCACACATTTTTCAACTAAAATTTGTCTTTAATTTCAATTCTATCAAAACTTCCGTTTTCGTAAAAATTCTCCACCGTTAACATGAGAACTCAAAAAATAATAGAGGTATTTACATAAAAATTTCAGCGTGTGTATTAAATAATATGGGACAATGAAATGAGGCAAAAGTTTTATTGTGGGCTAAATACTTTTTCATTTATAGGTGTTTTTAGACAAATTAAATTGTCATTGCATGGAAAAAAATGCATATATACTAATATTTTTACTTATAACTTCTTTGCAAATGTTTCTTAGATTTTGGTGCATGCCATTCATCATGATATATTATAATGTGTGCACACAAAAAATAGGACTGCTGCATTATAATTTTGTATAGAGTGTTAACCGTTTTGGGTGAATTTCAATAAAATTCACCACAAATTTTAATATTTCACAAAATAAATTAAATTTTAAAATAATTTTCTTGCATTTATAGTATCTTGTATTATAACTGACTATACAACTAAAAACCATAGTTTAAAAAAGTTTTTAAATTATCAATGTTTCAAAATTTTTCCTTCAAAGGTAATTGGATACCTTAATCCTTCATTACTCTTAAATTTTATTATTTTTTTGTTATGTGTTAAATACTTACGTCAATAAGAATACGTGTAATACTTTGTGGCGAACGTTGATTTTATAAATGCTTGAATTAAAAAAAAAATCCAAAATTCACTTGTCCTTTTCTCACTTGTTTTAAATGACAGTCCATTCATGGGCGCCTCGTGGTGTACTCGCCTGTTTTACACAAGTTTTTTTTTTTTTTTTTTTTTTTGCTGTGATTGAAAAACTTTTTCCTTATAAAAACTATAACATATATTTTGACAAGACAAGTTGATTTATATGAATATTTAATTTAAATGACTGTATTTCCGATAGAAAATAGTTCAGTCTTTTCAGTTTACCAAGCATTCTTTTTAATTACAAAATCAAGTTGTTATTGTTTCTTCAAAGATCGCCGATTCACTCGAAACCAGTATAATGAACTTAAATGCAGAGTAATTTTAATTTGAGATGGAAATGAATAAAAAGACAAAATATTTTACAATTGTGAAGAATGTATTGAAGTTGTTTCATATGAGTCGGGATGTAAGAAATTTCAAAGTATTCTTAATGCAGAGAAAAGGATTAAGGCAGAAACCTATTGACATGCGAATTGCTGCAAGTAATAAGATTCTGACCTTTTCCTAAGAAAAGTAAAGCATTACTTATAACTAGTAAATTAAATTCATTAAAAGAATAATATTTGTTTGATAATGATAAAAGACGAAACGGTGTTTAAAAAAATTTGACATATTTCTTCTTATATGACATATTTCTTTCACATCTAATTATCATTCAACATTATTTATGAACTTTTCAGAACTATCGAACACAATATTACAAACACAGCCAAGTTGATCACAGACTTTCTGGTAAATCGCTATAATCCGAATACATCATCGCTAAATTTATTAAATATACGCTAAATATTCTAAATCGCTATAATATAATACTTCAGAATTCAAATGAACTATTGCCGATCTTTTATACACAGATCAACATTTTTTTTTAAACAAAGATCTAGTAATTCACAGTAATGTCTTAAAAATTTTGAGTATTTATTAATAAAAATATTTCCTTTAGTAATAGTGGTAAAATTACCAAAACATATAATCATCAATTGTCTTGATATATCGTTTATGAGAACAGGATTGGTGAAAAGGGTTTTCAACTAAAATTTTTTATTTAATTACAAAGGGGAAGTTAAATATAGCGCAGTTTAATTTGAGAAAAAAATTAATTAATATATATTTTTTTTCTTTCTGAAAAATATATTAATGTCTTTTTATATGAGTCGTTATGAACAAAATTTCAGAGAATTCTTAGTGCAATGTAAAGGATTACGGCAGAAACGTATACAAGCCACATTAAGGTATAAGCTCAAAATTAATAATGTTAATAAGTTAGAAAACAGAAAAAGCAATTTTTTGGCACATCAGTATAAGAAAATTGAATTGAAATCTGCGAAATTATTTTTTAAAAAATAAATAGTAAATATACATAATAAAAACAATTGTATTGTTTTTATTATACATATTTACAGTATGTAAAATATAATATTTACAATATGTATAATAAAAATTTCAAGTTATTATATTAAAATAATTTTATTTCTGTTAACATTTGTCTTAATTCATGTATTTACTAGTTTAAAGAGTTTTAAAACCATCATGAGACTTTTCTATCAGTGTTAATCCTTAATTATTTTTATTTTATTTCAAAATTTTAATTTTTTTTAAACTTTCATTTAAATTTTTTCTAGCTGACAAACAAAATTTTGGAACTCGATCCATTTTGACTTGAAAAGAATCAACAAACAACAAAATCAACAGTAACAACAAAGTTTTTCTAAATATCAATAAGTGCGTAATTTGATAGTTTTGTCATTGTTTCATACCGCTTTCAACGCGTTAATGAGAAATTAATTAAGACAATTGTAATGATTCCAGTGACTGCATAATTTAGAAAACAAGTTGTAACATTAGTTGGCGATAAATCGCCAGATGTAACAATCTTCTTCATTATTTTCTAATAACCTTATTTTAATTAGTTGAAATTGTGCCTGAACCAGCAAGCTTTATTTTAACTTGTTTGGTTTATCATTAAGAAAAAAACAGGCTGGTTAGGCAAAAAATACTGTGATTTCCAAGGGAAATACTGATAAATGATATGATACTGATAAATGAAATAGTACTGATAAATGATGATGATAAATTCATCTCATTCCCATAATTATATTTAAAAAATAGTTACTATTTGAGAATCCTAAACCAAACAGATTACTTATGCGTTTTCAAAAATTATTTATTATTGGAGTTGGAACGCTGTTATGAGTATACAACCGTTTGTTTGGCATTTGCATAATGTAGCAACAAATCATCATTGATAATTTCACTTCTTCACTTTCTAATCTCTCAAAGAAAAAAATGAATCAAGATCATCTCACAAATACGTTTTGAAAGTTGAACATGTAATTACAAAAATGTTTACCTTAGTTTTACTAAGGTTTTCACATATCCTTTTTCACTTTAATGCTGTTATCCCGGATGTCTAAGTACATATAAAACTAAGAAATAATCTTTTATTAACTTTGTATCATTCTTCTTTATTTAGAAATGCTTGATATTCCGCTTGAAATCTTTGATTGAACTTTTTTGCAGACTTCATTAATTTGCAATTTTCAAGATGGCGCTTTATTTTGGTGCTAGAATGCAAGCAGCTCTATTGAGGTACCATCATTCCTTAAACATTTCGATTATAAAAAGTGAGGTAAATTGTGTGTTGAATTTTGCATAAAACTTCATTTTATATTTATTTATTTGATATGCATTGAAAAGAAGAAAAGGGTTAAGGCAGCGTTATATTACTGCAGACAGGTAACGAAAGATTTTTTTTTAAATATTTTTATCTAGCTATTGAGAATGAAACAATTATTGCATAATTTTTTAACACATTTAAAATTGAAAAAAAAAATTAAGAAATAAATCATCTGATGATGTTTCCCTGAAACATTATCGCAAAATATCCACTTTTATCATTTTCTCGATCTTAGAGAAGGGTGTCCTTACTTGGGACAAATCTAGATTTTGTTGATTATTAATTAAACTTCCTAGTGGTCTCACCGAAATTTTCTCGTAAACAATCCATTGTATTAAGTTTGCAATTAAGAGAACCTACGATATCAAATGGTTGGTTTTTCAGGAAATTTTAATTATTTCGCCGAATATATGAAACCTAATACCTTTGCCAATTCACCCATATTGGTTAAAAGCAGTTAAATACGTGTATTCAATAATTTATTTGCCGAATTAATTCGCTTTTCAAGTCTCTTCAATTGCAGAAGTGTCATTCTCCTTTTTCAGGGTCGTCCATTGGGAGGGGGAGGTGCAGTGGTTGCTGTGCACCAAACACACGACCGACTGTCGTGATTAAGAATTAAAATAATATTCTGAACAATAATAGCTTTTACACATACTGTAAGTAAACAATTTTGATTCCAGGTGACTGTCTGAGTGTCGAATGGCGCCGATGTTAGGCAATAATCACGATTAATTCTAAAAAATTGGGTAGGGGATTGATTTGAGAATAAAGAAATCCCCTTCAGACATGTGAAGACAGAGCGGCGTGATATCTGGACACAGAGGTTTGAAATGGATTTGTATATATCAGTTGTATACTTTTTTCTGTATATAATATAATATTTTGTATGCGTACGTCTATGCAAGTTTGTTTAAATTAAATTGCTCAAATAAAAAAAAAGCTGAATTGAAAGATCAATTCCTAGCAATGACAGTTGCATTATTGCTTCGCCAGCCATGACCGGAATGAAAAGAATTATCTTAACAGTAGTCGGATTTGGATTTAAGGGAGCTCATAGTATATATTATAGTCTTCTGCAAGTATGCAAAATATCGCCAATATAAATTAAACATGTTTATAAGCAGCAATTTCTAACAAATGCCTCAAATTAGTGGTGATAAATCTCTGAGTAATCATTTAAAACAAGCAAAGTATTTATTAAAAGACATGTTTAGCGAATTTAATTCATAATATAAAAGCAATAATATCCATTTATTATGATAAAAATCGAAACATTATTATAAAAAATAATTAATAACATGGTAGAATAGCCAACATGATAGAATATCCAATTTTTTGGATTCTCATACGACTTAATTTTCTTGTTTGCTAGGCTGCATTTGATTGGATTAAAGATCCTTGCTGAAGCACTTTATCACCAACAGTAAAAAGTTGGTTACGCTCTTTTCATAAACATGACAACATTTTCCTCAGTTTAATAGATTCACATATGACCTAATTTTTTTATAGCTAAGTAGGTTTCGATTGCATTAATATTGAATACAGAAATACTGAAGACTTTATCACTAATAGTAAAAAGTTGATTTATCTCTCATTCTTAAACATGATAACAGTATGTTCAGTTTTTCTGATTCTAATACACTGATGGAAAAAAAATCCCAACACCAAGAAAAAATTATTGTACAGTAATGAAATTTTAGGAATACATTTGTCTAGGTAACATATTTAATTAATTAAAGTTTCAAGATCACGGGTAGAGCCATTGCGAGTATAGCATTTCAAATGTGAAATGTTGGTACATTAATAACCGGTGTAACCACCAAAATTTTGAATGCAAGCATGCAAACGTACATGCATTGTGTCTTACAGGTGTCGGATATCAGTTTGTGGGATGGAGTTCCATACCTGTTGCACTTGGGCGGTCAATGCAGGGACGATTAATGCTGGTTGTGGATAACGCTGGAGTTGTCGTCCAATAATGCCCCATACGTGCTTGATTGGAGAAAGATCTGGTGATCTAGCAGGCCAAGGCAACATGTCGACACTCTGTAGAGCATGTTGGTTTACAATAGTGGTATGAGTGCGAGCGTTATCCTGTTGGAAAACACCCCCTTAATTGTGTTCATGAATGGCAGCACAACAGGTTGCATCACTAGACTGACGTAAAAATTTGCAGTCAGGGTGCGTGGAATAACCACGAAAAAGCGCCTCCTGTCATACGGAATTGCTCCCCAAACCATAACTCTAGGAGTAGGCCCTGTGTGTCTAGGCCGCAGACAGGTCACTAGCAGGTTTTCACCTGGCCTCCATCTAACCAACAAACGGCTATCACAGCAACCAAGGCAGAACCGGCTTTCATCAGAAAACACAACATATCACCACTTCGTCCTCCAATGATCTCTAGCTTGACAACACTCACGTCACAAACGGCAGTGGTTTGGGGTCAGTGGAATGCACTGTACAGGGCGTCTGTCTCGGAACTGTCCTTGAAGTAACCGATTTGTAACAGTTCGTTGTGTCACTGTGGTGCCAACTGCAGCTCGAATTTCAGCTGCAGACGCAGTACGATTAGCCACAACCATACGCCGAATACGACGGTCTTCCCTCTCAGTAGTACCACGTGGCCGCCCGGAACCTGGTCTTCTTGAGGCAGTACCTTCCCTTTACCACTGCCTCCAATACTCATGCACAGTGGATACATTCCTTCCAAGTATTTCAGCAATATTGCGGAAAGAAAACCCACCTTCTCGTAGCTCTACAACACGACCTCGTTCAAACTCAGTGAGCTGTAGATAATGGCTTCTTCGTCTTTTCAGAGGCATCCTTGACTAACATTAACCCACTACGTCAAATATCAACTGTAAATAACGATCACGAAAGTTACAGCGCTTATTTAAAGCAAATTTCATTTGCATGTTCATAGTGTCGCTACTAGCGCAACACTTACGCACGTAGCTCGAAATTTGAATCGACGTCATCTTTCACATGTATAAACACGCTTACCAAATGTCGTTTATCTAGCACAGCTCCTTCCGAGTGTTGGAATTTTTTTCCATCAGTGTATGATATAATTTTTATCATGGATAAGTAACATTCGATTGCATTAATAAGTCTTGCAGAAATACCGAATAAAGTATCATTAACAATTAGAATTTGTTTATGCTCTTGTTCTAAAATGGGCAGAATCAGCTTCATAGAAAACAAACTTTATTATTGCCGTTCTTTAAACTATTGCTTTGAGAAAGACGAACTCGTTTCCTTCAATATGTACGAAATAAGTAATTTGTGCAATAATAGTGGTAATTTGTGCGAAACATATAATGGTCCATAGTCTTCGAGTTATCATTTGAGAAGAGAACTGACGCGAAAGGTTTCTTCTAACACTTAAATTAAAATAATATAGATTACTTGAATACAGATTTTTTTACTTAGAGAAGCAAATAAATAACAAAATACAAATTGTTTTGTGAATAATATACTGAATTTTTTTCATATGAGTCGGCATGTACGAAATTTCAAAGAATTCTTAATGCATTTTAAATGATTTAACTAGAAATGTACCGACGAACGAATTGCTGAGATTAATAAGACTCTGGGCAATTACTTCAGGCAAGTAAAAAATTTAATTATAACTAAGAATTTAATTTATAGTGAGGTAATTTGGCAAGATAAAAATGATATTTTTCATCTGATGAGTATAAAAGGCGAAGCGGTATTTTAAAAAATGCTTTCAAACATAACAATATGCTCAGTTTTTTTTTTTTTTTTCCTATCTAAGTAGCATTCCATTGGATTCTAAAACTATCGAACACGTCATCACTAATTATACGAAATTGATCACGGACTTTTTCCTAAGCCGCTAGATTTTCATTCATCAAATAGAATACTGCGGTTTTATATTGTTTAAAACAACATATACAAAAGCAAAATTTGCCGTCTTGGATAGAAGGTAGTAAAATGTACAATATTAATACATAACACTTTTTTCATAGTAGTGGTAAATTATGCGAAACATATCATGAATAGTAGTCTTTGAGTGTATCGTTTATGAGACAGGAGTGGTGTAAACGGTTTCTTCTAAAACCCTTATTCAATTATTACGAGAAATTAAATATAGAGTAGTTTAATTTTAGAAAAAAATAAAAACAATCCGCTAAATGCTCTCTACTTGTAAAGAATATATTGAAGAATTAAGAATTCTTAATTCATATTCACAGAATTCTTAATTCGGTGTAAAGGATTAAGGCTGTAAAGCACGCAACCATATTGAGATGTGTATATTCGAAATTAATCATGTTAATAAGTTACCTTACAGAAAGAGCAATTTTTTTGTCACATCACTATAAGGAAACTGAATTGAATTCTGCGAAAAAGAAAATAAATAATAAATATGAATAATACTAACAGCATTTTCAATTTTTATTAGATTCTCATATGACTTAATTGTTTTCATAGCTAGGTAACATTCGATTGGATTTGTGAATCGTGCAGAAATATCGTCACATTATTATTAACAGTTAAAAGTTAATTGTGCTCTAATTCATAAATTGCTGGATTCAGATTCTCTAGAATTCAAACCATTTGTCACCGTTCCTTAAAATAAAGAACAGTACTGAATTGCTGAAAAAGGTATTTGTTGATGTGACCAATTATTGTGCAATAATTATGTGACATTATTTTGTTTATTAATAGTGGCAAATAATGAGAAACACATAATGATCCAACACATCATCACTGCCAAAAAAAGTTCATTAAGGTATTATTTTTAAATTGCTTGTTAAATATTCTCCAGAATCTGCCATTCCATGTAATAAAGAACGACATTTATGAACTGAAACATACTTTCGTTTTGATGACCAAATACTGTGCATTAAATATAAGTAGGAATATTTTGTTTAATAATAGTGGTAACTTATGCAAAACCTATATTTATCCGTAGTCTTAGAATTATCGTTTGAGATAGTTCTAAAATAGTTGAAATAACTGCGCAGATAGTTTCTTTTAACTGGGAGGTAAAATTTTAGGAATTAACTGAGGAGGTACTGTCAACGAGATCGCATTTTCTTGACACTCAAATTATATTTTCTAATGAATATATCAGTATGAAAATCGTCCGATATATTATACAGGTATTTCTCCTAATATATAAATATGTTTTAAAAAATTTCCAAAATATATTTAGAAAAAGTAATCGAGTTGGAACATGCATTTTCTATTCAAATTACATATTACAACACAAAGTATTCTTGAAAAACATATTACCTTTTACTTTTGAATCATATTCATTTTCAAAGTGCACAAAGATTTATAGTAAACAATAATATGTAAAATTCAATAATTGTATGAAAAAGTTTAAAAAATAGAGAATGGGAAAAAGTCATCTTTTTTTTCGTCTTGTGTTGCTTTTAAAGAATGATTTCTAGGGAATTTAAACATAAGATAAAAAAAACTAGTATAAAATTTAATGTATAAATTCAATATATATTTCTCGTGGCATATTAATATATATTTTATTAATTTTTCATAATTCTCTACAACTAGTAAAATTATTTATGTTTACACATACATATCAGAATCAATTGATGCGAACTTTCATCGAAAAACACTTCTGTACATTTATCTTTATCACGAAAATAAATTTGTACATCACTTAAAAGTGCCTGTTGCACTCCTTCATAACAAAATCTGTATTTTGTATGTTATTCCAAAACCTAAGTGTTAGCGCATTTTCAAAACGCGCTCTAAAAAATAACTTAATTATTTTTTAAAAAGCAGCTGTTGAAATTTGTTGGAAAAAGTTTCCATGTATTGGAGGTCACGAAACAGAAAGTTACATGTCCAATCCATTCAATTCAGCTAAAAATAGATCTGAGTTGAGCGGAAGTACGCCCTGTATCGGTCTCACAACGGTCTAACACTCCTCTGTTAAGTGTTAAAACTTTTATTAAGTCAGTATGGAGAACTTAAATACAGAGTAGTTTTAATTTAAGAAGCAAATAAATAAAAATGACAAAACGTTTTGTGAAGAATATATGGATGTTGTTACATATGAATCGGGATGTACAAATTACAAAGAATTCTTAATGGCAAAGGATTATGGCAGAAACGTATCAACGTGTGCATTGCTGCAAGTAATAAGCCTCTGACCATTAACTCCAGGCAAAGCATTTAATAATAACTAGTTAAACTAAGTTCATAAGATAAAATGAATAATATCCATTTGATAATTAATGATAAAGGATGAAAAGGTGTTTTTAAAAAATGCTTTTAAACATGCAGTTTCCTAACATTATTTAAAACAATTCAGAACTTCCGCACACATTATTACTAAGAATACAAAATGATCATAGACTGATTCGATAATCTCTACACTCACATCCCCCAAAAATCAATTTAACAATCGCCACTCTACAATAAACAGGGCAGCATATTAGATCCGTACGCAATTTTGTACTCTAGAGATAGACATACAATATTTATATACAAAAATATTTTGTTTATTAAAACTGGTAGTTTATGCGAAACAAATATTCTGAGTATATCGCTTATGAGAACGGAACTGGTGGAAAAGGTTGCATCTAAAAAATCTTATTTAATTATTAAGGGGGAGTTAAATAAGAGTAGTTTAATTTGAGAAACAAAAAATGCATGAAATTTTTTCTCATTTGTGAGAATATATTGAAATCTTCGCATATGAGTCGCCATATATAAAATTTCAGAGAATTGATAATGCAGAATAAAGGATTATGGCAGAAACGCGAGTAAGCCAGATTAAGGTATTCCTGTTCGAAATCAATCATGTCAATTAGTTATAAGACAGAAAAAACCTTTTTTTTATCGCATCACTACAAGAGAAGTGATATGAACTAAGCAAAATTATTTTCAAAACATTAATTAAATATGTATCGTAAAAATAATTTTATAGTAAATTTTTTATTAAATAAAAAAATGAAATCTACTATCCCAAATTCCAAGTTATCATGTGAGAATTTTATTATTTTTAAAATCATTAACCAGTTTAAACCGGTTTTTAACAATCACTTGGCTCACTTTAAGCAATTACTCCCTATCGGTTCTTATTCCTGTTTATACACAATAAAAAGTTTTCGAAACTTCCATTTTCAAGTTTTCTAGCTGACAAAGGAAATTTTGTGGCTTCCCAGATTTTGGCGTAGGAAAATCACACGAACACATAGATTTTCTAAATATTGAAGTTGCGTAATCTGATAGTCCCGAGATTGCTTCAAAACTGTTTAAACTCGTAAATGACTTAAATTAGTTCAGACAATTCGTAAGAATGCGGAGAATGAGTAATTTGGAAATCGAGTTGTAAATTTATTTGGCAATAAATCTACAAATGTCGCAACCTCCATCCTTATTTTCTAATAAACTTTTTTTAAATAAATGAAATTATCTCCAAACCACCAATCTTTATTGATAAAACAAACAATATTTTTACTTGTTTGGTTTAATTTAAAAAATTGTTCGAGTTAGAAAAACATTGCAAAACTACATTAGGAGACGATAGATAATTCAAAAGCTATATTGTGGAAGCCGACTGCAAAATAAAAAATGGATAAATTGCAAATTTGTTTCTTATAAGTTTAGATGCTTCAATATTTTGTGGCCTTCAAATCGCTTCAAAATCTTCAAGCGAAAACATCATATTCTCATATGATTGTGACAAAATTTCGGCAGTATTCTAAAGCTCTTCAGGGGCTTTTTCCAGGTGATGATTCAAAGTTGCCACTAAAAGGAATGGAGGAATGGACTGCAGGTGATACCCAACACAACTCTATAATGTCTGTAGATTTTCATCCCCTTGTCACTAGATTTTTATAAAAATCGCATTTACTTCCTGTCCCTCTCCATGATTCCGATATGAAGAAATGCTTTCTCAATATCGGATGTTATTCCAACAGGAAATTTAATGAAACGATACGATAGGGAAGAAACAAGCTCAATTAAATTAGGACCACTTTCTAAGCAGGCATTTAGTGAGGGTGTATTCTGTATACGTGCGGATGCATCGAAAACTGGCCTCACTTTCGTAGCAATGATGTTCTCTTTAAATACTGGCCTCGGAGGGAGATAGTGTAAATTTAAATGTGAGTCTTCTATTTATTCAATACGTGGTCAGCAATCCGTTTTTTAAAGATATCTGCACATATTCCAACCTACTAGGATCATGCAAGTTTTTTACAAACAAGTGAAAGTCGTTTCTCGGCCATTTGTATGTAGTTAGGGAGCAGGGATGATTCTAACACCCAAGCTAAGGCGACTTCGTACCCCCCCCCTTCCTCATCAATCTTCAGAGTGTTTCGAAAGTATCTTGATGCGTTTTACTATTCCTTTTCGTTTCGGTAGAGTCAGTAATTACAGTGGCTTCTAACTTTCATAAGTCCATTGTATTTCATTCTTTTATAAGCAAGTTTGCTAGTACCATGCTTAGAGAATGTGAAGTGCTTGGCTTTCTTCCTATAAGTGTCCAACCAAGCAAAGTCTGAAAAGCAAATAATAAGTCAAATATGAGATATTATCAATGGGAATTGCTACTTCCACTTTGAATCGAATGATCTATCGCCGCTCTATGGTATACAGAGCAGCACGAAACTGCGAAAATTCTGATTCCACTTTCCATTTCAGTTGACAATATTTCTATACAACTTTATTTTGTTTAATAGTAGTGGTAGTTTATGTGAAAAATTAATATAAAGATAAATGGTCAATTGTCTTAGAGTTATTACTTAAGAGAACAAAAATGATGCAGAAGGTTTCTTTTTAGAAATCTTATTTAATTATTAAGGGAAAGACAAAACATAAAGTTTAATTTTAGAAAAAAAAATTCCATTAATTGTTTTTAGCTCTGTGAAGAATACATTGAAGTCTTCTCATATGAGTCGTTAGGAATGAAATTTCAGAGAATTCTTAATTCCAAAAAAGTAAATAATAAATATGCATAATAAAACCTATTTTAGAATAAAATTATAGAAATGGAAATTTACTATCTCAAATTTAATCATTAGAAAATATTATTTTTGTCATTTTTAGTCTTAATTATTTTATAAACTAGTTTAAACCGTTTTAAACAATCACTAAAAAACCGTTTAACAAACTCAAGACTTCTCTTCGTTAACCCTTTACTATTCTTTGTGGTCACTTCACTTGTGCATGCATAATGATGCTTTCGGCCATACTTTCCTATGTTAACTCTACTTTCTGATATATTCTATTTCTTAACACAGAATTTTACCAATACGTTTTGACTCGTGCTTTCTATTAAATATAAGTGCGGAAACATAAAAAGCAATATAATTATTATAATAAAAATAAAATTAATATTTTTTAAAAATATAATAATATTTAGCTTATAATTGTGGAATATATATCTATGTGGAAATAAATCTATTGATTATAAGCCATGAGACAGAAAATGAACTATTTTTTTCACATCTGAAATGAAACTGGAGGCTCCTTTCAGATACTTGAATCACATGAAAATAATAATAATTACAATTATAAAAACCATTCAGAGAATCGAATTCTTCAAAAACTTTGTTTTCAGTTTTAATTTATAAATTCAGGCTTTTCAATCCTTTTATTAGTATAATTCCTTCGGATAGACACCCAACTTGAATTTGACACAAGAGTAGTCAAAAAAAAGATGCAGATATGTTACAGAGCACGAAGTTGAAACTACAGTTTCCAACTTAATCACTTCATAAGTACAGAAGCTAAAATTTCTTTAAGAATATTTTTTTTTAATTCTTAGTTTTCTTTTAAATTAAAAAATAATTTCCTTTGATCTTTGTCTAAAGAAATTCGAAGCATCCAATACAAATTTATACCACTTTAAAATTAAAAGTAATAATTTTTTCATAAATTCAGTTTCGAGTTATTGCTGTTTGTTATCGCATTTCAAAAAGTATTTCATAAAAAAAATGCAATTCGTTTTATAACAAATTCGACATTCATATTATTTAGAAATGTTTATATGTATTATTATTAATTCAACTTGCAACATAATTTTTAAATAAAAAATGAGTAACTTATGCTGATATATCAATAATATTAATACAAGTTGTGTTCCAGTGAAAAGGTACGAAATGACACTGAATAAAGCTTCATTTATACAAACAAAGTATACACCATATATCTGAGCTAAAAGATCCCATTGATGAACGATCCGAAGGATTCCTTTTCTCAGAATTCCTGTGGCCGAGACGAGACCCAGTATTTCACAGATGCCTTGAGTTTGCCGTTTGATTTCAGACGCTTTCCATTCAGATTTATTTCCAGGTGACCAAATACATGAAAATCGTTGAGCAACATATCCGGGTTGTAGAGCGGAGGGCCATACTTCTTCCCGTTGAACTTGTTCAGTTCCGCGTGTGCAAACCTTGCGACTAGTGTTGTCATGGAGCAGTAGCAGAGGGGTAGCGTGTCTTAACCCGCGTTTGAGGCATAACTTGTTCGGGCATGGTTGTTCTTCTGTTGTTTATTCTTAAACACTGGACGAAATTCTATCCTTAAAAATTAGCTTCAAACGTGACAGCATTTTCCTTTTTTTTAGATTTTCATATGACTTAATTGTTTTAAAGCAAGGGCTTTCGATTAGAATAATGAACAGAGTAACGATTAACAGAAATATCGACACATTATCACTAACAGTAGTAAGTCAATTGTACTTTTATTCAGGTATAGATGGATTTAGATTATCTCAAATTCTAACCAATATTTTGCCATTCCTTATATTAAAGAACAGCATTTAAGAGTTGAACCTAGTTGTAATTGTTGCATCCGTTAAAATGTGCAATACATATGTCACATTACCTTGTTTAACAATAGTGGTAATTTATTTAAAACACATAATGATCCCTATTCTTGGAGTTATAATTTCAGAACAGAAATGGTACAGAAGGTTGTTTTATCAATAAACTAAAGATGTCTAATTTTAGGAATTAACTGAGGAGGTCCGGTCTACGAGATCGCATTTTCTTTATACTCAAACTTACTAACGAATATATCAGTATAAAAATTGGCTAATATATTCAGCAGATATTTTCCTTGATATGTAAAGACGTCTTAGGAATTTTTCAAAATATATTATATTGGAAAAAATAATTGATTTGGAACAAGCATTTTCTACTCAAATTACATGTTGCTACAAAATGTTTTCTTAAAAAAAATATTGATTTTTAGTTTTGAATCATTTTTTTTTCTAGTCTGCAAAGATTTTTATTGAAAAATATAATATAAAATACAAAAATTTCAAAAAAAAAAAATGACAATGAGTGAAATTGAATGTATTTTTGCACAGTTTTTTCTAAGTCAATTTAAATATGTGAAGAACTAGTATAAAAACCAACATTTAAATTCTATATATATTTCTCCAGGTCCATTAATATAACAGGGATATGCAGTCTTAGAGACTACGCTCGAAGAAATAATTGCATTATTTTTTTTAAGCATCGGCTGAAACCAGTTGAAAAAGTACACGTGTATTGAAGATTACGAAAGAGTAAGCATCAAGGCCAATGCATTCAATTCAGCTAAAAATAGATTTGAGGTGAACGAAAGTCCAAAGACAGCAGTCTCACCGACCGAAATCTCTTGTTAAAGCTTTTAATAAATAAGTATGGGGAACATAAAATCAGCTTAATTTTTAGAAGCGAATAAA
Source organism: Argiope trifasciata (assembly GCA_026543055.1). Lineage (NCBI taxonomy): Eukaryota > Metazoa > Arthropoda > Arachnida > Araneae > Araneidae > Argiope > Argiope trifasciata. The sequence continues at coordinate 37,177 of JAPMOQ010043222.1, read as the reverse complement.
TTTAAAAAAAAAAGGCTTTTGTGACGAACACATATCAGTTGTTTTATATGAGTCGGGATAAGGCAGAAACCTACAGACGCTCACATTGATGTAATTAATAAGCCTCTGGGTATTAACTTTAGGCTAAGCATTTAATCATATCGAGTATTATCGTTTTATAAGAACATAAAGAAAAGAATATTATTTTTTTCAAAGATAAAAGGTATGTTATTCATTTGACAACGATAAAAGACGAAACGGTGGTTTTTAAAAACTCATTTAAAGATGATAGCAGTCTGTTCACTTATTTTATATTTTTAAATCATACCGAACACATTATCACTAAGAGCTCAAAATCGGGCACAGACTGTTTCTCATATCTTCAAAATCAGATTCTTCAGAAATATCCGCTCCATATTAAACAAACAACTTTAAAAAGAATTGTCTATGTTGGCTGAATTATACGAAATGTACAATATTATATATCAAAACAGTTTGTTTAGTAATAGTGGTAATTTATGCAAATAATATAATGATCAATAGGCTGTGTATATCGTTGTTGAGCAAGGCACTGGGGCATATTTGTTTTTTCTAAAAAATCTTATTTAGTTATTAAGGGGAACTTTAATAGTAGTTTAATTTGAGAAATGAATTAAAAAAAAAATGCATGAAATGTTTTCACATTTTAGAAGAATATATTGAAGTCTTCTCATGTGTTTCGTAAAAAAATTAAGTTTTAAAGAATACTTAATTCAGTGTAAAGGATTTAGGCAGAAGCGTGCGCAAAAAAAAAAAAAAAAAAAAAAAAAAAAAAAAAATACTTCATCTGTGTTTGAAATCAATGATGTTAATAAGTTACGAAAAAAAAAGCATTTTTTATACACATCGCTACAAAAATGATTTGAAATCTGCGAAATTATTTGTAAAAATGTAAATAAATATGTATAAAAAAATTAAGTGTTTGATAAAAATTTTAAAAAATGAAACCCACTATCTCAAATTTTAGTTTATCATGCGAGAATGTTATTATTTTTAAAATCGTTAATCAGTTTAAACCGGTTTGAAACAATCACGAGACCGCACTATCGGTTCTTATCTCTATATACAAGTAATGATAATTTTCTGAACTTTCATTTTCAATTTTTCTAGCTTGCAAATGGAATTTCGTAGCTCTCCTGATTTTGATATATATATAGAGAGAGAGAATCTCTTGCGTAACCTGATAGACCCGTCATTGTTTCGAACCGGTTTAAATTGATTATGGAGTTAAATTAATTGAGATCAATTGTAAGAATTCAGAGAATGAATAATTTGTAAATAGAGTGGTGACTTTTAGTTGGCAATAAATTGCCAAATACCCCAATCTTCTTTATTTTCGAGTAAACTTATTTTAGTGAACTGAAATTATCTTCGAACTAAAAATCTTTGTAGATTAAACAAGCAATATTTAAACTTGCTTAGTTTGATTTTTCTAAAAAAACATTCCTAGATTTAGGCAAATTGCGCTAGATTAAATGCGTTAAAAGTGCAATGACAATTCTTTCCAAAATCACTTATAAAAATCTTATATTCTGCATGTTTCTCTGGATTTTGCATTCCTTCAAACAAATTATGAATCAGATTTGCATCTTTCAATGCAATATACTTCATTTTCTGAGCAGCTTCTTTAGTTATGTATGGTTTCTGGCTACCTTTGTAGCTTAACTTGCATACAGGAAAATATCCATCATTACAGTAAATATATACTATTCAAGTTTGTGGAAGAAAACCAGCTGAACAAGTTGGATTCGCCAAGCTGTTGAATATTTGCTATAGCTTTGTCAACTATTTTAAGGAAGCCAAATGCATCATTTCAAAATGCACCATTTCAGGACACACAACATTATAATATTTTCCTTGACACCGAGACACATTTAAGGTATCCGACTAAGTTCGAAGAAAAATTTAGAAAAATTCGATTTTTTTATCAAACTTTTTATGGTTTTTAGATATATTGTCAATAACTATCACTATGAATATAAAAACAATTATTTAGAAACATAATATATTTTGACAAATGGGAAAATTTGTATTAAATTTTAGTGAAATTTAACCACAATGGTCATTTCCACTACACAGAAATTGTTATGCAGCAATCCAATTTTTCATTCTAAGAAAGTCATAGAATACAATGATGAATGAAATGAACCAAAGTCTAAGAAGAATGTTGAGATGCAAAGAAGTTATGGATAAAAAAAATGGGCATATATTCATTTTTTCCATAAATTTACTACTGAATTTTTCTAAAAACGCCTATAAACGAAAAAGTATTTCACCAAGAATAAAACTTTTGTTCTCTTTCATTGGCAATAATATTTAAACATACACTGAAATATTTATGTAAATACCTGTATTTGTTTTTGTAGCAGTTGAAAACTTTTATGAAAATGAAACGTTTGAGAAAACTGAAGTGTAATGCAAATTTTAGCTGAAAAATGTGTGACCACGGATGATAAGTCAGACCTTACTTTTCCTAGAAAAGATGAACTGTTTTGGGAAGAGAAATGCCAGAACTAAAAGAAACAGCAAAAATATTAAGCAATCGCCAATGTAATCGATAACCAGCGTTTTTAAAGTAGTCAGATACCTTAATTTTATTGGTAAACTGCATTACTTCTGTCCAGCCTTGAAACTGATAACATAATCTCATTTTGGCCTGCAATGTTATTATTATTTTTTTTTTGCTTTAAATCTAATTTCAAAGCAAATTTGCAATTTTTACTTTCATGATTCTTTTCTTTGCAAAAAGCACAGTTAGTAGAGCTTTGACTTTCAGCAAAAAGTCCGGCAGCAATGTGCATGGGTTTTTTCAATGAGTAAAATCTCAGGACTGTCTTTAATAGAAAACCCTTTCATGGCTTTATTGAACCGTTCTTCTCCCTCTTCTTCGTTTTTCAAAACCTGTTCCTCTGATAAACAAGATTCAACTAAAGGAAACAGCATAGCAGCCTATTTTTTTTATTCATACTCCTCAACTTTTCAAAGCTCTAAGCAGTGTCTAAATCCGACTTTACAAGGAAGGAAGTTTTACTTCATAGAAATTGAAGAATAATTTCTGGTGTTCATATAAATTGTTAACTACAAAAGTTCCCTAACTTAAATTTCCACCAGCATGTCCCCTCGTCCTATTCGTGATTTTAATGAGTCTACGAGGAGGAAAACTTCAAGCTAACTCTTTAGCTCTAATTGTAGACAATGTGGCTGGAATCAAATATTGAAGTTTATCCGACTCGACAATGTTTGGGTCACAGTCAGTTTTACTAAACTGACCCCGAAACGTTTACCAGTACTTGGTTTCAACACCAAAATTCAAATTTCTTTTAGAAATACACTGAACAGAGATAGATTCACCACTTTCTTCACAGTTGTTATTTTTTTAAAAAAAATAAATGTTGATTTGTTTAATTTTTTTAATATTCATCTGCAGCAAAAACCTCAGCATTCAAGTCGTCCGGTTTCGTTTCTGTTTCAAGCAACAGTAAATTTATAATTTCATCATTCAGTACACAAAGTTTGTTATAATTTTCAACAGGTAGGTCAAATACAGCGAATAAATCACAATTGTCCGTTATTATTTTAATCAATTTCATCATTAATCTATATAAATAAAAATGAATGTTTGTCTATATGTCTCTCATGCCTTCCTAAACCATCCATCTGATTGCAATGAAATTTAGGCACTTATTGTTTACATCTACGAGATGGTTATAGGTATGTAATAATCTAATGTAAAAAATTTAGTAATTTAAAATAATTTTTAAAAAATTCGGGTCTCAACAGCATCTATTTACCAAGAATAAATCTCCACATATCTCGCCAAGGAGACAATAGAGTCTGTAGAAATGCTAAATCCATATTAAAAATTCATATTTTTTATCTATATGACGCAAATATCATGCAACTCATTCTCAGAAGTAACATCTTTATTACAGAGAATGCAAGAAAAGGTTTGGGGAACCAATCATGGGAGTTTTAATATTTTGGTTAAATTTTAGCATCTTTTGCATTAACTTCCAAAAATATTACAGTATGAATAATTTTGCATTATATTTATTTTCAAAAAAATATATTATCAACTACATTAACGATTTTATAGTATAAATATATATTTTCATATTTAATCGAATTTGAAAAAAAAAAAAATATTTCAATCACATTTTCTCAGATTAAACTTGAGAATTCCGAAAAAATAATAAACGAATCAAGAGAAAAAAAATATATAGTTCCTCTCTTTACCATTCTGGAAGAATACCAAGTATTGCGATTCAAAATAAATATCTAAATCTAATGTAAAAAAAGAAATATTTCTTTATTCATATTTTATATACTGTTGAATCATTCGTCATATTTCAATAAACACATTGCCAAATTATTAATTGATTGCACATAATTTTTTTTCTACGCGCCGAATCCAGCTAGTAGCTTTATTCAAACGTGTAAATGCTGAACGTGTAACAGTTCTATTCTTTTTTTAAAAAATTCCATTTTTATCTTTAAAAAAATTTCCAATAAATTACTTACAATAAAACTCAAATCCAAAATTCACTCGTCTTTTCCTCCCTTACTTAAAATGACAGTCCTGTTACGGACGGCCTGTGGTTTACTGTGTTTTTTTTTACTGAGATTGAAAACTACTCTCCTAATAAAAAAAATATATATAGCATGTATTTCTACATAAGGTAAGTTAATCTATACACATACTTCATTTAAATAATTTTATTTCTGATAGAAAATAGTTCAATCTTTTCAGTTTTCCAAGCTTTCTTTTTAATTCGAAGATCGAGTTGTTACTGTCTTCTTCAAACATGGCAGTTACAGGCGAAACCAGTACAGAGAAGTTAAATGCAGATTAATTTTAATTTAAAAAGCAAATGTATAAAAAAACGACGAAATGTTTTATGATTTGTGAAGAATATATTGAAGTTGTTCGTATGAGTCGGGATGTACGAATTGCAGAGAATTAAAGCAGAAACGTACCGACGTGTGCACTGCTGCAATCAATAAGCATCTGGGCATTTACTTCACACAAAGCATTTAATAATAACTTGTAAATTAAATTCATAAAATAAAAAGAATACTATTCATCTGATAATGATAAAAGACGAAACGGTGTTTTAAAAAAATGGTATCAAACCTGATATCATTATGGTTAGTTTTTTACGTTATCATATGACATAATTTTATCATATCTAAGTAACTTTCGATTGGATTTCTAAACCTTTCAGAACCATTAACACAATATCACGAACACTACCAAGTTGTTCATAGACCTTTTCGTAAATCTCTAGATTCATATTCTCCAGAAATCAAACAAACTATAGATGCTCTGTTTTTTACAAAACAGCAATTAAAGTAAACGAAAAAAGAGTTGAAGAACAGCAACAAAATTTAAAATATTTAAATATAAAAATGTTTGCTTTAAAAAGAGTGGTAAATTATGCAAAACATGCAACAATCAAAAATTTTTGAGTACATCCTTTATGAGTACAGGAGTGGTGCAAACGATTTCTTCAAAGAAATATTATTTAAATATAAAGCCGAATTTAAATATAGAGTAGTTCAATTTGAGAAAAATATCCATGAAATTTTTAGTACTTTGTAAAGAATATATTGAAGACTTCGCACATGAGTCGTTATATACGAAATCACAGAAAATTCTTAATACAAAGTAAATAATTAAAGCAGAAAAATGCGCAAGCCACATTACGGTTTCTGTTCGAAATTAATCATGTTATTAAGTTATAAGACAGAAAAAGCAATTTTTTTGACACATCAGAATAAGAAAATTGAATTGAAATCTGTGAAATTATTTACAAAAAAAGTAAATAAATAGTAAATATGTATAATAAAAACAATTATATTGTTAAATTTTAGGAAATGAAATTTACTATAGCAAATTTAGCTTAATCATGTCAGAATATTTTTATTTTTTAAAATATTTGTCTTAATTATTTTACTAATTTAAACCACTTTCGAATAATCAGGACACTTTTCTATTGATCTCTATCACTTTATAGATATAATGATATTTTTTAAAACTTTCATTTTGAATTTTTCTAGCTGACAAACGACATTTTGGACCTCGACCAATTTTGACATGAATAGAAACAACCAAACAACAGCAAAAAAAAAAAACTTTCTCTAAATATTGATGCTTGATTGATTTGAAGGTTTTTTTGATAATTTCAAACCGGTTTAAACTAGTTATCACTTTAATTAAGACAATTCATAAGATTCCAGAGAATGTGCAATTAGGAAAACAAGTTGGAACTTTATTTGGCGATCGGCGCATGTGACAATCTTCATTATTTTCAAGTAACCTTATTTTAACTAATTAGAATTATACCTGAACCAACAATATTTATAACATCAACAAACAATATAATAACTTGTTTGGTTTATTTTTCAGAAAATAACATTGGACGAGTTAAGCAAAAATACTTTGATTTCTAAGGGGTAAACAATTATAGCTATTATGTATAATGTATATAAAGGAAAATCTATACTATAGAAGTCGGCTCCAAAATAAAGCAGCATAAGTAGAGAGAGATACTTTAAAATCTGTACTGTGAAAGCCGACTTTAAATTAAAATTTAAAAAAAGGAATAAATCGCTAATATGCTGCCAACTTGTTTTGAAGCATCAACAATTTGCTGCCTTTAAATCGCTTCAAAACCTTCAAGTGAAATCAAAATCCTGTTCTCACGTGATAATAAAATAAAATAAGTAAAATAAAACACTTTTTATATTGAAAAGAAATTAAAAGTTATCATAGTTATTTTTTAAAGATCGTTTAATCGTTAATCAACACTATCTTGAAACAAAGTTTAGAAAGACTGAAAGCCTCCTTGTTTTTTGTGCTGATATACGAATAGATCTATAAATATTTTCGTTGACAAAATACCAATAAACTGCAAATATGTACCTATGAACTGTATAATATATATCTCAAAATATCCACTTTTGTCAACTTCTGAATCATAGAGAAAGGTGTCCATATTCGGCATGAATTTATATACTTTGTTGAATATTAATTAAACCTGCTCATATAGTCTTTTCGAAACTGTCTCAAAACAATACACTGTGTTAAATTTTTTACTAAAACAACCTAAAGAGAAATTTTAAATAAGAGGTACAAAATCATTAGTTTAAGCTAATTTACATATTTCATCGACTATATAAATCCTGATACCTTTACCAATACAACCATATTGAATCAAACCAATTTAATATAAATATTCAATAGTTTATTTGCCTAATTAATTATCTTTTCAAGTCTCTTCAATTGCAGAAGTGTCATTCCTCTTCATCTGGTTGGAAATATGGGAAGAGGGGTGCGACGGGTGCTGTGCAACAAAGCCCCAAGCCTAAGGGAGGTCCCCATCGTGATTAAGAATTAAAATAATGCCCTGAACAATAATAATTTTTTTCTGTTATTTCTTCATATGTTTGATTCTACCTGACTGGCTAAGCTTCGGCTGATGCCGTTATTAGGAAATAATCGCGATGACAACCTACGAAAATGGCAGATTTATTGAATTATAAAACAAGAAATCCCCTTAAGACATGTTAAGGAAATGCAGCTCAACTTTTGGCTGCTGAGGTTGGGTTCAAATGGTAAATATCAGCTACATACTTTTTTCTACGCCTAAAGTAATTTTTCTAAACAGAATGATTGGCAGTATTGTCCAGAAGTGACATTATCAATACAGTATTTAAAAAACAATGTTTTTCACTCGGCATTCAATTTAGCCAATAAGATAAAACTGAAATACAGAATTTGACACATTTTTAGACGAAGCGAAAGTGCTAAAGCATAATTTTAAAATTTCAGTACATTTTCTTGTAAAAGGGATTCGAAAAGGGAAAAGATTATATTCCGAATAAGCAGAAGAAAAAGTTGTATAAAATCAGGTAGGAAAATTTGGGTGTTATTTTTTTAACACTGTAATTGATGCATATATTGTACAAATCGAAGAAAATTTTAAAAGTATAACAAAAGGTTATTTCTGATATAAATTTAATCACTTATATAAAATGTTAAAAAAATGAATTATGTTAACATGGTGTTATTATATACAGTATATATTATAACGAATGATTTTATCATACCATCATTCTTTTCGAATGATAGCATCAATTTTTTTTGTTTCGTGATATTTATGAATTAATGTACTTTCGTATTAAGTAATTTTTTTATTCCATTTTTAAAAATAATAACCTTCCTAAAAAAAGTAGACTATATCTGCGAGTTTGAATTATACTGCACATTCGGCTAAAATTTGATTAGATTGTACGAAAAAAATAATAATGTTCGTCTTAGATGTATTCCTTTTGTCTTTAATTGAAAAAAAAGCGGAAAAAATTAATTAAAGTCTGTTACAGGAAGATATCACACAATTATAGATTTTTTTTTTCTGAGTCAAAAGGGATTTCAAAATCATTACAATAAACAGCGCTATTTATCATTTATCATTAGCATTTTTAAGCTAATTTTAGGGGGAAATGAGTTAAAAATTTTATAGTATAATAAAGAATTATTAAATACAAACTGAAAAATTGAAAAAAAAAATTAATAGGTAATTAAAATTAAACTTATTCTCCATTTGGTTCTGATCAAACTATACATTATTAAAAGATTTTATGAATTTTAAGCTATATGAAAATTTGAACACTCCCCAGATGTAGTATATAAAATTAAAATTTAAAAAAATCAATGAAACCACTGCGAAGATAGACAGGTGTAAATACAATCGTTAGAGTTTGATGGAAAGTTACTTCTTGAGAAATAAATGCTTAATATACTTCTAAAATATCAATCTCTCAATAAATTCTGAGAATTTTACTACACAAAAAGAATTCCAAAATTAATCTTTTCAATGATATTAGTTTAAATCCATTACAATTCTCATAAATTTTGATGATTTTTTGAAAATATCTATTATTTATTATTATAAATTATTTAATTTACATTCGTGCACATCGCTGTTATATTAAAATTATGGTTTTTGATTTTATAGGATCAGGCAAATTTTTTTCAATAACTGGGAGGCAAAACTATCTGAAAATTTTACTGTTAAATGATGTTTTCGGACCAGCGATTCTATTTTTCAAGTAATAATTTTAGACTTTCGAGTAAACGAATTAAAGAGGAAGTACTCCAATCGTTAAAAGCATATAGTTTCAGATTTTGAAACTTTCCACATTTCGTATCTTTTTTAAGACCGACAAACATATTTTCTACATTATACTTGTCTGAATAGGAACCTGATAAGTCAAAACTAATATGAGCTCTACACGTAATAGAATGCAAATATTGCATGACATTATTTAATATTCGCAATAGTGTTTAATTATCAAATAACGTTGCAGAATATTATGAAACACACAGGCTGAGTGACCCGGAGTAGATTGAAATGAGTTATGAAGAAGAAAGAATTATTTTGTGGATTTCTATCAAATTTTCGACGAAATCTATTCACTTGAAATACATTAATATCGAACTATTGAAATCCATCACTATCGGACTATTCTTGTAAAAGTGAACTTTATAGTTACAAAATGTAAAGAGCCAAGTTGGAAAAAAAAAATGTATGCGCAGCATGTGTAATAAGTTTTTTCTTATCAATCGGGATGTAGGATTTAGGCTGAAACCTTTGCTACAATTTTCGCTGTGCTATTACTTCAAATTTAAAAAAAATAAATAGAAAATTGAAGACAAAATTATGTATTTTGGACTAGTTTCCAACAGCTATCGCAAATTAGAGGCAATAAATCTATGAGTAATCATTTAAGGCAAGCAATGCATTTGATTTAAAAAATATGCTTAGTAAATTAAATTGATGACATAAAAGCAATAATATTCATTTGGTTATAATGAAAGACGAAACAGTGTTATTAAAAACTGGTTTGAAACATGATAGAATTTTCAGTTTTTTTAGATTTTCATAAGACTTAACTGTTTTCATACCTAGGTAATATTCGATTGCATTAATGAACCTGACAGGAATACTGACATATTTTCACTCACAGTAAGGAGATAATTATGCTCATATTCATAAATTGCTAGTTTCAGACTCTCTAGAATTCAATTCTATTTTCGCCATCAATTAAGAACAGTATTATAGAACTGAAACATGTATTCGTGGATGTGACTAATAAATGCCAAATAGTTATATGTATCGTTATTTTGTTTAACAATATTGTTAACTTATGCGAAGCATATAATAATCTAACACATTATCACTCCCACTTAGAAATTTTTAATACTCTTGCTAAAATTTAAACACGTTTTGACATTCTTTATATAAAAGAACAGCATCAAAGAGTTGAGCCGACAACTACTATTCTACAAATGAATGTGGAATAGTTATATAAAACATTATATGTTTAATAATAGTGGTAAATTTATATGAAACACATAATGATCCATATTCTTACAGTTATCGTTTGAGAACAGAACTGGCACAGAGGGTTTCTTTTAACCCTTAACTGAGGAGGTGAAATTTTAGGAATTAACTCTGAAGGGGCAGTCAACGAGACCGCGTTTTCTTTTTACTCAAATTTTCTAATGAATATCACTAACTGATTCGTATATTGCTACTGCAGGATTCCCCAGTCACTAATGCAGTGGTGGGGAAACTTTTTTTAAAGCGGGCCATTTGTAATAACTAGACGATCGTAGCGGGCCAAAGAATAATGCTTAATCGTTAAAAAATTTATGTGTTCTATAAACATATACATATATTATTACATACACTTATTATTTTAATAGTAAAAAGGCAAAAGGTAAGAAAATTATAAGCACAAAATATAAAATGAATTTAGTGTAGTTCTTGATGTGAAGTATTATAACTTTATTTTCTGGTGTCATTACTGGTTGATGGTGCATGAGAAAAATGAAATTGAGACAGTTTTATCAAAATTTCATCATAGTCCGGTTCCATTTGCGAAGCAGAAATTCTTAAAACTGATGAAAAGTGCTCATCTGTAATTCTGTTTCTTAAAGAAGTTTTCCTAAGCTTCATTGTTGAAAAGATTTGTTCGCATATATAAGATGAGCCGAACATTGTCATTATCTTCATTGCATGAGTAATTAGATTTGGGAAATTATCTGGACTTAAATTTTTATAAAATTCTAGTTATGGTACTGTATGAAAAGTTTGTTTCAGGAGACTATTACAGTTCAGTTCTATTAACTCAAGTTGAAATTTTGCATCAACTTCTTCGTAATTAACATTGAATGGGGTCTCAAAAATATAAACTCTGGTTCCATTTTTCTTAAGTCCTGAAATCTCCTTTCAAATTCTGAAGATAGTTTTCTCAAATTAATTTCGTATTTTTTAATCTTATTGTTTGATATAGTGAATTTTAAAGATTGTATTCTTGGAAAATGAAAAAAATCAGATTTAGAGATCTGATTAGCAAATAATAATAACAGTAATTTGAAACTCTTCAGTTATTGCCAAATATCGTGAAGAAACTGATTTTTCCCTTGCAATTTGAGATTAAGTTGATTCATGTGTACGAGGAGGTCTGTGAAAAAAGTGGAATCAGAAAGCCTCGTTTGTTTTCTAAGACGTCAAATTGATTATAAATGTCTTCATCAAGGAGAAAATTCACAATATGCGGGTCGTCACATTACGAAGAAAGAATGCGTTTAAACATTCTCACGACGGCACTCTTAATCGGGCCGGATTAAACCCTTCCGCGGGCCGGACTTGGCCCGCGGGCCGTAGTTTCCCCATCACTGCACTGATGAATATACCGCCACTCTATATTGCACTGAGTAGCAGTTAAGAAGCTTAATAATTAGAATTATAGCAACGACAGTATGTACAATAATTATATATAGAAATGTTTTGTTTCGTAAAAGTGGTAGTTTATGCAAAACATATAATGATCAATAGTGTGTGCATATCGCTTATGAGAACATGACTGGTTCAAAAGGTTTCTGCTAAAAAAATATATTTAATTATTATGGGGAATGTAAATAGCAGTTTAATTTGAGAAAAAAAAAGCATGAAATTTTTTTTTCTCATTTGTGATGAATATATTGAAATGTTCTCATATAAGCCGTCATGTATGAAATTTCAGAGAATTCTTAATGCTATGTAAAGAATTAAGACCAAAACGTGAGCAAGCTATATTAAGGTATATCTTTGAAATTAATCACGCGAATAAGTTCCAAGACAGAAAAAGCATTTTTTTGACACATCACTATAAGAAAATTGCGAAATTATTTGCAAAAAAGTAAATAAATATGGGTAGTAAAAAAAAATGTATAATTCTATTTTTAGGTAAAAACTCCGCTATCGCAAATTTCAAGTTATCGTGTGAGAATATTGTTATTTTTAAAATCATTAACCTGCTTAAAAAGCGTTAAAACAATCAACAAGCTTCCCCAACTGTCCCTATCCCTATATATTGTCGCATTACAATGAAAATTTTCCAAAATATTCATTTTCAACTTTTCTTGCTTGCAAACGAAATTTTTGAGCTCGCCAGAATTTGACATAGGAAAAAACAATGTAGATTTTCTAAATATTGACGCGTGCGTAATCTGATAGTACCGCGATTGTGTTTCAAATAGGTTTAAATTAATTAAGAAATTAAAGTAATTGAGATAATTCGTAAGAAAGCAGAGGATGAATAATTTGGAAATCGAGTAGCAAATTTAGTTTGCAATAAATTGCCAAATGTCTCAGCTTTCTTCCTTATTTTCTAATAAACTTATTTTAATTAATTGAAAGTATCTCCAAACTAACAATTTTTATGGATCACACAAACAATAATTTAGCTTTCATGGTTTAATATTTTTTTAAAAACATGCGAGCTAGGCAATAACACTGTGATATCCAAGAGAAAAACTATAGTAGGAGACGACAGAGAATTCAAAAGCTATACTGTGAATGTCGATTGCAAAATAAAAAAAAGGAATAAGTCGCTAATTTTTTGCCTACGAGTTCTGAGGCTTCAGCATTTTGTAGCCTTGAAATCACTTCAAAATCTTCGGCGGAAAAAAAATCATGTTTTCACATGATAATAAAATAAAATAACGAAAGAAAAGATAGTTTTATTGTTGTAAAGAAAACTATCATTTTAATTAATGTCGTTTTTGAAAGTTCGTGTCCGAATCAACACTATCTTGACACAAAGAGTAGATAGTTTCAAAATTACGCTATTTTTTTGTACAGGCTTCTTAATATATACAGAAGTGCTTTGAAAAGGCAAGATAATTAGTATTAAAATTAAAATTTAAACTTAGGACCTACTCATTATTCATGAATTAGATTCGCGTAATTCTTCAATTCAACACCGAAAAGTAATAGGAAAATATTTTTTAATCAAGATTTAATGTAAAAATAGCATAAAACTTACAATCTTTTTTGTCAAATTTGTTTATGATAATCGAACGTTTCATGAATCTTTCTCCAAGCAAATTTTTATATTTTATTCATAAAATGCCATTTTTTAAAAAAAATTAATCAATCTAATTACATATAAAAGACATCTTAAATACTTATTTTCAGATCCCCAAAATGTCTACAAAATGTTTATAAGACAACCTCTTATATCAACAGCTTAAAATAGTAACAATATTTCGTAATCACATTTTAGAAACCAAATGTCTTAATTTCAACTTCAATAATAAATCATCCAATTTAAGTCCAAGATTCCAGCATTCTTAAAGCATAAACATTGGAATGATGGTTATGACAGAAGATATACCAAAAAGGTCAAATATATTCTGATCCAAGGAAAGCAAGCTTATTTGGTAAAACCCAGGTTCTACTCTTTCGGACAGTTTATGACGTAGGTAGCGTATCTTGTTTTCAATTCCAATTTAGATCCAGTAAGGTTAAAGTTTGGTATTTGTTGAGTTGATCGATAATTTCAAGTGAAGCATTTGATTGCCAGCCACGGAGATTGAATTTTCCTAAAGACATCAACGCTTGCGATTCAACTATAAATTTATTCGCTTGATCTGGATTTTTCAAATGCACACACACACACACACACATCCACATAAAATAAATTCTTTAAAATTTCGGAGGTATTTAAAACCCCTCCAAACAAAGCATGAATCAGATTTGAATCTTTCAATGCAGTATACTTCCTTTTCTTAGAAGCGTCTTTAGTTATGTGTGATTTTCGGCTACCTGTGTCGATTATCACTCTCGCAGGAAAATTGCCTTCATTATCGTAAATATATAGCATTTATGCTTTCGGAAGAGCATTAGCTGAACAAGTTGGATTCGTCAAGGTGTTGAATATTACCTTTGATTTTTCTATAGCTTTGTCAACTATTTAACTGCAACCAGTGGACTTAAAATGCATCATTTCAGGACACAAAACATTATAATGTTTTCTTTGACACTAGGAACATTTAATTTTATTTGTACACTGCATTAAAATGTAAGCAGCCTTGAAACATCGATAACCGCATTTCGTTTTGGCCAGTAAAGGTTTTTTTTTTTTGTAAATCTGAATTTAAAGAAAGTTTGCAATTTTTACTTTCATGATTCTTTTCGTGTAAAAAGCACAGGGCTGACTTTCACCAAAAAGTCCGGCAGTAGTTTGCATTTGTTTTTTCAATAACTAAATCTTAGGACTGTCTTTAATAGAACACCATTTTATGGCTATATTCATACGCTCTTCTCTTTCGACATTGTTTTTCAAAACCTGTTCCTGGAATAAACAAGATTCAACGAAAGGAAAAGGCATAGAAGCATATTTTTCTATTATTATTCCTAAACTTTCTACAGCTCTAAGCTGTGTCTCAATCCGTTCTTACAAAGTAGGAAATTTTACTTTATAGAAATTGAAGAATAGTTTCTAGAGTTCATGGAAATCGTTAAGTTCCAAAATTCCCGAACTTAAATTTCCACAAGTATGTCATCTCGTCCATATCGTGACTTAATCGAGTCTACAGCTTTGTGATAGTTTTCCTTGGAAGGTGAAAAACTTTTAACTAACTCTCGAGATCTCAAATAGTAGGAAATGTGGCTGGAATCAAATATTGAAGTTTATCCGACTCGGCAATATTTGGGTCACTGTCAGTTTTACTAAACTGACCCCAAAATGGCAACCAGTCCTTGATTTCACCACCAAACCTTTTAAATTCCAGTAGCAGTATCTGAAATTTAATTTTAGAAATATTCTCAGAACAGAGCTAGCGTCATCACCTCTTTCACACTTGCTACTTTTTTTGAAAAAATAATGTTGATTCTTTTAAATTTCTTTTTATATTCATCTGCAGCAGAAGCTCCAGTATCCAAGTCGCCTAGTTTCGTTTCGGTTTCAAGTAACAGTAAATTCATACTTTCATCATTCAGTACACATTGTTAAAATTTTCGCCAAGTGGGTCAAAATTGGACAATAAATCAAAATTTTCCATTAGATTAGCATCATGTTTCGAAATTTCATCATTAATTTCTATAAATAAAAATGAATTTTTGTCTATTTGTCTCTTATGCTTTCCTAAACTGTTCTTCCTATTACGATGAAACTTGGGCAACTTATTGCTTACATCTACCGGATAGCTGTAGGCATAGTACAATTATCTAAAATAAATTTTAAAAAGTAGGATCTCGACCGCATCTATTTACCAAGTATTAATCGCCAGATATCTCGCCTAGGTGCCAATAGATTATGTAGAAATGCTAAATCCAAATTAAAGATTCATGCTTTGTAGCTGTATGACGCAAATATCATGCAAGTCATTATCAGAGGTAACAACATATTTACAGATTATGCCATAAATTTTCAGGAGATCAAGCCTGAGAGTTTTAAAATTTTAGTTACATTTTAGTCTCTTTCGCAGTAACTTCCAAAAATATTATAGTACGAATAATTTTTTCTCTATCTTTATTTTCAAAAAAAAAATCTTTTCAACTATATTAACGATTTTACGGTATAAATAAATTATCTGTATTTAATCAAATTGAAAAGAAAATATTTGATTCACATTTCCTAAAATTAAATACTGAACGTGCAACAGTTCTTACCTATTTAAAATATTGCATTTTTATCTTAATCAAATTCAAAATACAATAAATCACTTAAATTCAAAATTCCCTTGCCTATTTCACACTTATTTCAAATGGCAATCATGTGACGGACCCATGTCGTGCACTCGCCTATGGTGCACATGTTTTTTTACTGTGTTTGAAAACTTGTAAAAAACCCTAACAATAATTTCTATACAAGACGAGTTAATCTATATACATACTTCATTTCGATGACTGTAATTCTGAAGGGAAAATAGTTCAGTCTTTTCAGTTTTTCAAGCTTTTTTTTTTAATTCCAAAATCCAGTTGTTACTGTCTCCTTCAAAGATCGCGGATTCACACATTACCAGTATAGACAACTTAAATACAGAGTAATGAATAAAAAAAGATAAAATAATTTAAGATTTGTGTAGAATATATTGGAGTAGTGTCATATAAGTCGGGATGTACGAAAATTCAAAGAATTCTAATTGCAGAGTAACGGATTTAGGCAGAAACCTACAGACGCGCGAATGGCTGCAAGTAATAAGCCTCTGACCATTTACTTAAGACAAGTAATACATTTTATTATAGCTAGTAAATTGAATTCCGGAAATAAAAAGAATAATATGCATTTATTAATCATATAAGACAAATGGTGTTTTTAAAAAATATTTTCAAATATGATAACATTGAATTCAGTTTTTTACATTCGCATGACTCATCATTTTTTTCATATCCAAGTAACATTCGACTGGACTTATGAACATTTCATAACTATCGAATAACAAACACTACAAGGTTGATCTTCATCTTGTTCGTAAATCGCCTGACTTAAATACTCCAAACAAGGAATTTACTATCGCCGCTCTGTATTACACAGAACTGCATCAGATAAGAGCAACAGAACGCTTCCAAAGAATTAAAAATTAAAATGTCAATATTTATTTATAAAATTATTTTGTTTGATGCTAGTGGTAATTTAGGCGGAATAATGTAAAAATAAATTGTGTTTGAGTTATTACTTATGAGAACAGAGTAAGTGAAGAGGATTTCTTTTTAAAAATCTCATTTAATTATTAAGGGGAAGTTAAATATAGAGCAGTTTAATTTAAAGTAATAAAAAAATTCCATTATTAGTTTTCTACTTTGTAAAGAATATTTTGAAGTCTTCCCATTTGAGTCTTTATGTACAAAATTCCAGAGTATTCTTAATGCAGTGCAAAGGTTTAAGGCAGAAACGTGTCCAAACCACATTTAAGTATATGTGTTCAAAATTAATAAGGTAGAACACAGAACAAACACTTTTTTAATTATCGTTATAACAATATTGAATTGAACTCTGTGAAATAGTTTACGAAAATCTAAATAATAAATATGTTTAATAAAAACAATTTTAAAGTATTCTATCCCTATATATACTAAATTTTAGAAAATGAAATTTACTATCGCAAATTTCAAGTTATCATGCGAAAACATTATTTTTTTGAGTCATTATTTATCTTAATATATTAACTTGCTTAAAAAATTTTGCAACAATTACGAAACTTTTTTCTCGGGTTCTATCCCTATATATACTAATGATAATGTTTTGAAACTTTAATTTTGATTTTTTCTAGCTGGCAAATAAAATTTTTGAGTTTGATCGATTTTGACATGAAAAGAATCAAACAAAACCTACAAAATACATATTTTTTCTAAATATTGATGCGTGCGTAATTTGATGGTCTTGTGATTGTTTCAAACTGATTTAAACTTTCAGTTTCTCGTATGATAATAAAAAAATAATAAACTAAATAAAGAAAAGTATTTTCAATATTGCAGAGAAACTACAGTTTAATCATTGTTATTTTTCAAAGATCGTTTATTAATGTGCATTATCTTGAAACAAAGTTTTGAAAGGTTGAAAACCACCTTTTCCGTGGAGACATGCATATATATAATTTTGTGGACAAAATGCCAATTGATTGCAAATATAAAATTTAGTTGAACTGCTCTATAGGATAGGAAGTGGGATTTGCTAAATATAACTCGCTGTTACTCTTTGGCAAATAAACTTTTTCGGACGTTCTCAAAGTAAAGGTTTTAATAACATTTTAATTGCACATTTTGTTAATAATAATTTAATAAAAATTTTAATTTTGTTTCTTGAACAATATTATCAGAAAAATTGCCTTTAGATCACTTCATGCCGCAAAACATTACTTTTCCAGTGATATTAAAACTTTATTTCTAATTTTTCTTCGGTCTAAAGAAATAATTCAAAAAAAATTTTAAGCTTTATTTGTTACAATACGATTTATTCTTTGAATTAGTCACTTTATTCGCGTGTTTGGCGAATATTGAAGTTACTGTTGAAAGAAAAATAAACTTTTTCCAGAGATTAATTCGAAAGATGGTTTTCCCCCTTTTATTAAATTATTACTAGTCCACTTTTATTAAATTTCTATTAAATCATCTTTTATTAAATTATTATTACTTATATTAAAATGTATGATAACTAATCAAGTCAACTTATGATAATAAATTCAATTCAAATAAAGTTAGTTGATGAGCATCGTCCTCCGTGACAAACGGCCGATAAAAAATATTGGCGTTGCAGAAGATTTGTTTTCATTCAATAAATACTCTCTATTTCTTTCCCTAATCGTAATCGACCATATATTAGATAATTTTTTCGATGTTACGGCATGTATAGCAAACTATTAGTGAAGCGCCATCTGTACAAAAAATTCGTCAAACAAAGTCAGTCCAAAGATGTATACGGAGACAAGTCGCCGATCGAGACGGGAAATGAAAAGGGTTAATTGTGCAGATAATTTATTTTTTATCAAATACACTCCGCTCAAGAGTTTAGGTAATTTTATAATAATTTTCAAATATTTCCTTTTTAAAGACACTTTTTGTATAAAAATGGACATATGAATATATATAAATTTGAATGAGCATTAAAAAAATCATCTTTTTTTTCTTCAATTCATTTTTTCAGATGGACATTAAGCAGTTTTGAATTCTGCAAAGGTTAAAGTGAAACGTTTTCGGAAAAACACGTTTGTCTTTGAAAATGATATCAAAACATTCTACAGGTTGATTCAAAATTTATCTTTCAAATTTCTTGGCAAGGCAGGGAATACGTCAGGAAATCGATCTAACTTTGGGGAAAATATCCGCAAACGTTATTTGCATAGGCAAAATGGACAGGTAAAGTAGAAAAAAAATAAAAAAACAGTAGAGTTAAGTGATAACAAATTTGATTTTTTTTCAAACAAAGTTGACCGACGAACATTTTCAGAAATTCCTAGTACATCATGGACAATCAGGCTGTGAATCCGTGTTCGCGTAAATGTCGCAAATTCGAACACCTTCTGCGAAGCACTCTCTGTTGATGGATGTTCTTTAGTTGTGGAAATCCGGTCATTTTTGTTACCACTTAAATTTACGGTTTCTTTGTGGTCACTTTACTTGACCATACAGAATGAAGTTTTCGGTGTTGATTTACTTATCAATTTACTCAGTTATTTCATTTCTTTCCTCAAAATTTTACCAATAAGTTTTAACTCGTCCTTTCTCTCTATAAATAAAATTGAATGATTATCTGTATGTCTCTTATGCGCTGCCCTACAACTCAAAGGATGCCAATAAAACTTTGACTACTTATTTCTGCATTTAAGGGATGAATATAGGCATGTTAAAACAATTTAATAGATAAAAAATATTTTTGGATCTATTTACCGCATCTATTAACCAAGGATTAACCGCAAAATAATTTGCTAAGGCGACGCAACAGATTCAATAAAGAAACTAAATTAAAATTGAACGTTAATATTTCATAGCTATTGTGCGTAAATGCAATGTAAATCTTTCTCTGTCGTTATAGTTTTATTAGAGAGTGTGAGAGAAATTGTAAAGAGAACCAATCCTATAAATTTGAAATTTTAACTAAATATTAATAAAATTGCAGCGTTTTCCGCATTAAATAAAAAAAAAATTATAACAAATAGTTTTGCACCATCTTAGTTTTCAAAAATTTTTTTTTTCAAATTGATTAAAGATTTTATGCTTTAAGTATATTTTCTATATTTAATCAGATTTAAAAGAAAATATCTTAATTACATTTTCTCATATTAAACTTCAGAATACTGAACGAATATTAAACAAATCATAAAATACAATAAATATATCAGTTTCTTTCATTTCCATTCTGAAAGAACACGAATCTTTACAATAATAAAAGAATACACAAATTTACTACATAAAAATAAGTATTTGTTTGTAGAATTGAATATTAAAAATAGAATAAATACTATTTATGCTTCTTCTTTATATATCTTTCCATTTCAATGATTGTATTCATTGATAACAAGAAAATAAATACCATTCTTCTTATCATTCTTAATTAAACAAGACAATTTTTTTCAAATTGCAAACGAAATTTTCAACATTATTTCTGCGGCAGCACAACGAGAGGTAACAGCTAGTATTAAATATAATTGCGGAAACATCACATAATATTTAGTTCATAATTGTGTGATATATGTATCTATGTGGAAGGAAATTATTAATTATAAGTTATGAAACAGAAAACGCACTTTTTTTTCTCATCTAAAATGATATTGGCGGCTCTTTATAGAAACGTGAATCCCATGAAAATAATAATTACAATGATAAAACTCATTCAGAGAATAAAATAACTCAAAACTGAATCTCAAAATCAAAAACTGATTACTTGTTCTTTTTCATTTATAAATTCAGATTTTTCAATCATTTTAATAGGAAAATTCCTTCAGATTGACACCGAGCTTGTAATTGACACACGAGTGGAGCAAAAAATGATTTAAATATTTTACAGTGAACGTAGTTGAACCTACAGTTCCAAATTAAACATTTCATAATTACAGAAGCTGAAATTTCTTAAAGAATATTTCGTAACAGTTTCAGGATGTTTTTTTAATAAATTAAAAAGTAATTCTCGTTTAAACATTTCAATAGATAAATAAAATAAAAATAAAAAGAAGCATATTATTACTGAAACACAATTTCATACCAATTTAAAATTAAAAGTTATAATTTTTCGCAGACTCAGTTTCTCGTTACTGCTGGTAGTTTTCCATTAAAAAAAGTATTTCATAAAATGTAGCGCAATTAGTTTTATAGCAAATTTGAGATTCATTTGCTTTAGAAAAGCTTTGACATATTATTATTAATTCATCTTGCAATATAACTTTTCAATAAAAAAATGAGTAACATATGCTAATAAATCCTTAATATTATTACAACTGGTGTTCAAGTGAAAAGATACGAAACGTCACTGAATAGTCTTCATTTATACAAACAAAGTATATACCATAAATCTGTGCTCCAAGATCTGATTAACAATCCGAACAATCCCTTTTCCCAGAAGTTTGGTCACCGTGACGAGACCTAGACCTTCTCAGTGTTCTTGAGATTGCAGTCTGAGTTGAAGCGCTTCCCTTTCAGATTTATTTTCAGGGAACTAAACACATCAATATAGCTGGGTGACATATCCGTGTTGTAGACAGAAGGGTCATGCTTCTCCCGGTTCAACTTGGTCAGTTCCGCGTGAGCAATCCTGAGGTGTGTGTTATCATCGAGGAGTGGCATAAGGGTAGCGTGTCTTCCCCATGATCTAGGCGTAACTTGTTCGGGCATGGTTATTTTTCCGTTTTCTATTCTTAAAAATTGGACGAAACTATCCTTAAAAATTAGTTTCAAACATGATTGCATTCTCAGCTTTTTATAGATATTCATATAACTGAATTGTTTTTATTGCTGAGTAACATTCGATTAGATTATTACACAGAATAGCGATTTACAGAAATATTGACACATTATCACTAACAGTGAGACGTTATTTATGGTCTTATTCATATGTAGATAGATTCAGATTCTCTCAATTCAAACAAAATGTTGCCATTCCTTATAATAAAGAACAGCATTCAAGAGTCGAAGCTAAGCTAGTTTTATTTCCAGAGTGTAATAAGCGTGCAATAGTTATATATCACATTACCTTGTTTAACAATAGTGGTAGTTTATTTGAAACATATAATGATCCATATTCTTAGAGTTATCGTTCTTCTGTTTTCTATTCTTAAAAATTGGACGATACTATCCTTAAAAATTAGTTTCAAACATGATTGCATTCTCTGCTTTTTATAGATATTCATATGACTTAATTGCTTTTCATCGCTGAGTAACATTCGATTAGATTAATGAACAGAATAAAGATTTACAGAAATATTGACACATTATCAGTGAGACGTTAATTTTTTCTTACTCATATGTAGATGAATTCAAATTCTCTCTAATTCAAACAGAATTTTCCCATTTCTTATAATAAAGAACCGCATTCAAGAATCGAAGCTAGTTTTATTTTGTATGACCGATGAAGGTGCAATAGATATATATGACATTACCTTGTTTAACATTAGTGGTAGTTTATTTGAAACATATAATGATCCATATTCTGAGAGTTATCGTTTCGGAACAGAAATGGCACAGAAGGTTTCTTTATCCCTTAACTAAAGAGGTCAAATTTTAGGAATTAACTGAGGAGGTCCGATCTACGTGATCGCATTTTCTTTACACTCAAATTTACTCATGAATATATCAGTATAAAAATTGGCCAATATATTTTGCAGATATTTTCCTTGATATATAAACACATCTTAGAAATTTTTCAAAACATATTATATTTGAAAAAATAATTGATTTGGAACATGCATTTTCTACTCAAATTACAATACTGTAACAAAATGTATTCTTAAAAATCATATCCCTTTTTAGCTGTGAATCATAATTATTTATCCAGTTTAAGACTTTTAATAAACAATATAGTATAAAATTCAACAATTGTTTCAAAATTTACAAAAAAAAAAAAAAAAAAAATGACAATGGATAAAATTGACGTTTTTTTGCGTGGTTTTTTCAAGGGCAATATAAACATGAAAAGAACTAATATAAAAACCAACATATTAATTATATATAGATATATATATATATATTTGTCTGGGTACATGAATATATTTTATCAATTTTTCAGAATGCATTATCACTAGAAAAATTAATTATTTTTGAAAATATTTATCAGAATAGATGATATCGTATTTGCATCGAAAAATTCTTCCGCAAAACTATTTTAATACCAAAACACTTGTAGCTTCATTTCAGAGGATCGGTGAATTGTAAGATAGATTCAGATTCTCCTGATATCAAATAAAGAATAGCCGTTCTAAATAACACAGATCAGCATTAAAAAGAGTCAAATGACTTGGTTATATAGTTCATAGGAGTTGAAGTACGAGGCGCCTAGCCCCGCCAGGGACTTATCCTCGTTCAGTGCAGGTTTAGAGAAGCCCGACTTTCAGTGTCTGCCATGAACTGTACCGGGATGTTATATAGTTCATTGTAGTACAGCATTTATAAGTAAAAATGTTTGGCTTAGAAAGAGTGGTAAAATAAGCAAAATGTTTAATAATCACTAGTCTTTCAGTATATCGTTTATGAGCACAGAACAGGCGCAAAAGTTTTCTTCTAAAAAATCTCATTTAGTTATTAAGGTGAAGGTAAATTTTAAGTAGTTTAATTTGAAATTTTTTTTAAAAAAAGATATAAAATGTTCTGTACTTTGTGAAGAATATATCGAAGTCTTCTCATATGAGTCGTTATGTATAAAAGTCCTGAGAATTCTTAATGCAGTATGAAGGATAAATTCAGAAACATGCGCAAACAACATTACAGCAACTGAGTTCGAATACATTTATACACAGCAGGCGTGTTTGAATTCAATGAAGTTAATAAGTTACAAAACAGAAAAAGCAATTATTTTGACGCAACAAGAAAATTGCATTGAAATCCGCGAAATTATTTACAAAAAAGTAAATAGATATGTATAGCAAAATAATTGCATGGTAATTTTTTAAAAAGAAATCTACCATCGCAAATTTCATGTTATCATGTGAGAATATTATTTTTTAAAACAACTAGTTTATACCTGTTAGAAACAATCAAGATACATCCTTTTATTTCCCTAATTCTTTCTACAAAGGATTTCCTAATTCCACTTTTATTAGAGTAGTAATACTTTGATCATTTCTCTCTCCTATTTTTGTTTGATGTTTTAAGATAAAAAACAGAAACGCTGAATAAACAGTTTTAGTAGAAGGAAAAAAAAAATAAGCTTTATTGATAATAATGGCACGAAGTTTAGGCCTAGAAGACAGAATCACTTTCTAATTCGATGCCTGATATATTTCCAGCATATTGTTTGCCAACAGATTCTAAAAACCTCCGCCCTTTTCGATACGCATTCGGATTTGTTTAATTCGGAAATATAGGGGGTCGAAGGAACAGGATGAGTTGTTTACATTGAAGAATAAAGTGTACTGTAATTGCAAATTCGAACTGTAAGAAAACATTTTTTTATAAACTTTATTTTTTTATAAAGTGAACTTCAGATTTTCATCACCTTCTTTCCAAGAGAAGTGCTCGTGAAAATTTGTGTAAATTTGTTATTGACTCAATTATTATATTTATTATTGATGGTTAATTTTTTTAATTCTTAACTTATATTATCTTTTTTTATTTTATTCAAATATTAATCCTTCATAACAGTTAATTTTTCTATTGTTATGTGTTAAATACTTACTTCTGTAATCCTACGAGTAATACTTTGTGGTGCGCGGGGATTTTATAAATGCTTGAATTTTTAAAAAAATCAAAATTCACTAGTCCTTTTCTCACTTGTTTTAAATGACAGTCCATTCACGGGCGCCACGTGATGTACTCGCCTGATTTACACAGGTGTTTTTTTTTTTCCCCTGTGATTGAAAAACTCTCTTCTTTTAAAGAAAATATAACATATATTTCGAAAATACAAGTTAATCTATATGAATATTTAATTAAAATAACCGTATTTCCGATGGAAAATAGTTCAGTGTTTTCAGTTTTCCAAGTTTACTTTTTAATTCCAAGATCGAGTTGTTACTATCTTCTTCAAAGATCGCAGATTCACGTGAAACAAGTATAAAGAGCTTAAATGCAGAGTAATTTTAATTTGTGAAGGTAATGAATAAAAAAAGACTAAATATTTTACGATTTGTGAAGAATATATTGAAGTTGTTTCATATGAGTCGGGATGTAAGAAATTTCAAACAATTCTTAATGCAGATTATGTCAGAAACCTAATGACATGCGAAATGCTGCAAGTAATAAGCCTGACCATTTACTTAGCATTCAATTATAACTAGCAAATTACATTCTGGAGATAAAAAGAATAATATTCATATGATAAATATAAAAGACCAAAATGTGGTTTAAAAAAAATGCTGACATAATTTTTGCCCTATCTAAGTAATATTCGACTGGATTTTTGTAACCTTTCAGAACTACCAAACACACTATCACGAACACTGTAATGTTCATCATAAACTTTATCGTAAATCACTTGATTCAGATTCTCATAAAATGAAACTAAATATCGCCGCTCTGTATTATACAGAACAGAACTTAAGGAACCTATTAGAGGCTAAAAAACAATTATCTTGATTTATAATATTTACATATAAAAATGTTTTGTTTAGCAATAGTGGTAAATTATGCGAAACATACAATAATCAATAAACTAAGCATATAGTTTATGATAACAGGAGTGGTGCAAAAGGTTTCTCCTAAACATCTTATTTAATTATTAAGGGTAAGTTAAATATAGACTAGTTCAGTTTGAGAAAAAAAAATCCGTGAATAGTTTTCTACTTTGAGAAGAATATATTAAAGTCTTCTCATATGAGTCGTCAGATACGAGATTTCAGAGAATTCTTATTGCAGAGTAAAGGATTAAAGCTGAAGCATGCGCAAACCACATTAAGGTATCTGTTCGAAATTAATTATGTTAATAAATTACAAGACAGAAAAAGCAATTTTTTTTGACAAATCAGAGAAAATTGAAATGAAATCTGCGAATTTATTTACAATAAATACATAAATAGTAAATATGTATAATAAAAACAATTCTATTGTAAAATTTTAGAAACTGAAATTTACTATTTTCATTTTATCAAGTTATCACGTGAGATACTAATTTTTGTTATTATTTGTCTTGATTTATTTACTAGTGTAAACCATTTTGATGAATGGCGATACATCTCTTTCGGTCTCCATCCCTATATACACATAATGATTATTTTTTAAAACTTTCGTTTCGAATTTTTGTTGCTGACAAACAAAATTTTAGATCTCGACCGATTTTGACAAGAATAGAAACAATCAAACGGCGGCAAAAAAAAAATCGTTTTCCTAAATATTGATGATGGCGTAATTTAATGGCCTTGCAATTGTTTTAAGCCAGTAAATAACTTAAATTAATTAAGACAATTCTTAAGATACCAGAGAATGTGCAATTAGGAAAACAAGTTGGAACTTTAGTTGGCTCTCGGCGCATGTGACAATCTTTTTCATTATTTTCTAATAACCTTATATTAGTTAATTTGAATTCTGCCTGAAACAACAATCTTCAAAACTTTAACAAACAATATTTTAACTTGTTTGGTTTATTTTTCAGAAAATAGCTATTCTGTGTAATATATATAATGGAAAATCCATACTATGGAAGCTGACTCCAAAATAAAGCTATATTAGCAGGCTATAGATACTTCTAAAGCTATACTGGGACAGGCGACTCTAAAATGAAATAAAAAGGAATAAATCACCAATTTGCTGCTTAAGTATTTTGAAGTTTCAACAATTTGTTGCTTTCAAATCACTTCGAAACCCTCAAGCGAAATCAAATCATGTTCTCACATGATAATAAAATAAAATAAAATATGTAAAGAAAACTTACTTTGGACATTGTAAAGAAATTACCAGTTATTATCATTGTCATTTTTTAAAGATTCTTTACGAATCAACACTATGTTGAAACAAAGTTTAGTGCAACTCTATAGACGTGTTTTCATGGAGCAGTTACAAAAATATAGCGGGACTTTTGTCTCATGGTTGTTCTTCTGTCTTATATTTGCGAGTTGTGTGAATCCTCCTTCCTGTACAAAAGGATTGTACAAGAGAATGTGAAGCAAGAAGTAGCTAAGTCGAATTCTTGGCCCTAGTTGGTGCTATAGAAGAAAACAAGAGACGCTCATTTAGGTTTAAATAACTTACAGTGTCTCTCAGCGTGCTTGTAAAGTGCCATTAGCAACAAGAACTTTCATGGAGTAGAAACCGATCATCCGCCAGTAGCCCGATTGTTTACTCTAGATGGATTGGCGTAGTCTTCGTAGTGTCTCATTGTACTAATCGGAGTTAATGATTTTTCTTTTTCTCGAGAAGTTTTACAACTAGCATTAATTGGACGGCAGTCTTTATAAGAGATTATGCTATGACCTACGCACGCGTGTGTTCACGCACGTTCTGCGTCGAAGAACGAATTCCTATCTCTAGTTGTCTTGCTACGATCTTCCATAGCTGCATAGGCAGATATGTTAACGGTAACGGCTTTACGACGTTTCAGTTGAACACCTCTTATAGCAAGTTTTGTTATTTATTGCGTTTTATAAGAATTAATTAAGAATTACTTACAATTAATTCTATACTATTAAGAAATAAAAGAACTTTTCTTTAAATTTTAAATAAAAATATTTAAATAAAAAGTCTGTAAATGCATAAGAATGATAGATGATATTCTGTATTCCGTACTAATTTCTAACAACTGCTTCAAATTATAGACAATACATTTCTGAGTTATCATTTAAGACAAACAATGCATTGATTTAAAAGATAAGCAAATTAAATTGATAATATAAATCAAATATACTCATTTGATTATGATGAAAGAAGAAACAATAGTCCTAAAAATTGTTTTCAAACTTAATAAAATCAGTGTTTTTAGATTTTTATATGACTTAATAGCTTTCAAAGCTGTGAAACATTCGATTAGATAAATAAACCATGCAGAAATACCAACACAATGTAACAAACAAAAAGAACTTAATTTTGCTCTTATTAATTGCTGGATTCAGATTATCTCTAATTCAAATTAATTTTCGCCGCTTCTTATAATAATGAACAAGATTGTAGAATTGAAACATGTATACTTGAATGTGACCAAAATGTGCAATAGTTATATGCATCATTATTTTGTTTAATAATAACGGTAATGTATGCGAAATATATAATGATCCGATAAATTATCACTAACAGTAAAGAAAGTAATAATGGTCTGGCAAGATTCAGAGTCTGACCGAATTCAAATCACTTTTTGCCATTCGTTTATAAAAGAACAGCATTGAAGAGTCGATCCTTAATCATACAATTTCGCACATCGAAATTGTACAGTTAACGGAGTTCCCGCCCATGCTGGGCTACCTCCGGACCTGGGAGAAAGCTTCAAATGTCCTGGCGATGATAAATGAACTTGACTGCTAGGAACTCTGAAGAGTACTGGAAGAGAGGCGTGACTATCGGGTTGTGAGCTACTATACTATTGGCTGTTGGGGGCTATTGCGGTGATACTATTTAAACTGCTTTACGGAAAAAAAATTTATTTAGTACTTTAGTAGAATTTGCTTAGTTAGGTGAGACACTTGCCATTGCGTTAACAAGAATAAACAATTTATTCATGGGGTTGGGTTCTTTTTTCATCTCTTTTAGAGCATTAAATAGATTGGGGAACATATTAAAAATTTGTCTGAGTTCGTTTAGGGCTTCCCTCATATCGGTAAAATCAGCAAAAGGAATATTAGAGTTTTGTTGATTTGGGGTTTGGTGATTTACGAATTCTGGTAATCTGAAATTTTTGATTTGGGGTGCTTGAGGGGGATTTGGATTAGTTATTCCGGCATACGATGTATTTTGTCTGACATAATTAGAATTGAAATTATTTGGTCTATTTTGATGGTTTTCAGCTGGTTTGGGGAATTTTGGGCATCCTTTATAGGAAGCTATATGGCCTTCCTGTTCACAATTAATACATTTTGGTTTTTCAATTTTTTCTTTAATGCTGCATTCTCTAGTTTGGTGATCTGATCCGCATTTCAAACATCGCGGCTTCATGGAGCAGTTTGCTGCTGTGTGTCCAAACAAATTACAATTAAAGCACTGAGAGATAGTTGATCGTCCTCTGTACTGTTCGACAGTTATTTTTAGGTAGTCAATAAATTCTACATTATATATTTGACCTACTTTATCATTTTTATTAAGTTCAACAAGAATGAATGGGAGAGGTTTTCGGGTTCTTTGCTGGGTTAATCTAATTACTTTATTAATTGAAAAACCTTTATTTTTAAGTTCGGCTTCTACAATTTCGCACGTCGATGTGCAAATGTTATATGTAATATTATGGTGTTTAATAATAGTGGTAGTTTATGCGAAACACATAAGGATTCCTATTCTTAGAGTTATCGTTTGAGAACAGAACTGGTGCAGAATGTTTCTTTCAACCAATAACTGGTGAAATTTCAGGCCTTAACTGAGGAGGTGCCATTTTGAGGTGAGGATTTTCTAATAAGTATACCAGTATGAAAGTCGGCTAATATATTCTGCATATATTTTTCTTGATCTATAAATATGTCTTTGAAATTTTTCAAAATATATTATCTTTGGAGAAAGTAATTGCGATGGAACACACATTTTCTACACAAATTACTTGCTGCAACAGAAAGTATTCATAAAAATGTATTACTTTTTACTTTTGCATTATATTTATTTTTTTGTGCACAAAGATTTATATTAAACAATAAAATGTAAAATTCAAAAAAAAAAAAAAAAGTTTGAAAAATTTAGAAAAAAAAATACCATTTGTAAAATTTCTTCTTTTTTTATCGGCTTGTGTGACTTTTATAGCCCGGTGTTCTATTGCATTTTAAACATAGCTTTAAGAATTATTTTTAAAAAAATCAACGCATAAACTTTATATATATTTCTCTTGGTATATTAATATATTTTATTAATTTTTCAGAATGCTTTATCACTTGAAAAATAATTATGTCTGAACATACATATCAGAATATATTAAATGTGAAGTTTCATCGAAAAACTTCTGCATAATTATCTTTATCACGAAAATCACTTTTTGCTTCATTTAAAAATGTTTGGATGACTGCTTCATAATAGGATCGGTGAATTGTATATTATTCCAAGGCCTAATTTTACTGTCACATTTTCAGTCTTGTTTATGACTGAGACACTAACAGGAGGTGCGATCTTAGAGACAGCTCTCTACGAAATAACTGAATTATTTTTAAAAAGCATCTGCTAAAAATTGTTGGAAAAAGCGCACGTGTATTTCAGGTTACGAATCAGGAAGATACAGGCCCATCCATTTTTTTAAGACAAAAATTACTTATGTTTGAACCCACATCTTAGAATCAACTAAATGCGAACTGTCACATGCGGCGATTTATCGCCAACTAAAGTTGCAACCTGTTTTCCAAATTAAACGTTTTTGTAATTATAAGAATTATTTTAATAATGTTAAGGCATTTACTAGTTTAATACGGTTTGAAACAATCGCTCAATTATCAAAATACGCAAAACGTAAAATTTAGAAAACGATGCTTTGTTTTTGTTGTTTGTTTGTTTCTTTTCATGTCAAAATCTGTCGAGGTCCAAAGTTTTCTTTCTCAGCTTAAAAAATTCAAAATGAGCTATTTAAAAAATTATCATTATGTATATATATAGGGATAGAAACCAATAGAAAAGTCTCGTGATTGTTCCAAAACTGTTTAAACTCGTAAATAGATTAATTAAGACAAATATTAAAAAAATTATATTCTCATATGATATTCTCAAATTTCAGCGAGTAAATTTCATTTAATCTTATTTTAATGTGGTTACCAAATCAGTCTTAAAAATACGAACATGTTATTACAAGAATGTTTACCGTAGTTCTACTAAGGTTTTCACGTAACTTTTCACATTAATGCTGTCACCGCGGATTTGTAAGTTCATATAAACCTATGCAATGATCTTTTATAAACTTAGCAACAATCTGCCTTTTTAACAAATGATTGCTCTTATGTTTGGAATCTCCGACTGAAATTTTTTAGTCTTCAATAATTCCTAATTTTTAAGATGGCTTTTTATTTTTATGCTAGAAAGCAAGCAGCTCAATTGAGGATCATCATTTATTAAATATTTCAGATATAAAAATAAATGTAAACATTGTGCTGAATTTTGCATACAACTGCATTTTATAATTTATATAAGTTTAAATGAATTGCTGTGAAAAAAAAAGGTTAACGCAACGTTATTTTACGACAGACAAGTAACGAAAGATTTTTTAAAATATTTTTTATATGGCGATTGAGAATGAACAAATCTATGCACAAATTCTTTTAATGCATTTTAAATTGAAAAGAAATGAAGAAATAAATCATTCCTAAAACAATCTCCTAAAATATCCATTTTATCACCTTCTTGATTGTAGAGAAGGTTGCCCATATTTGGTATGAATCTAGACATTTAGTTGAATATTAATTAATCCTGCTCATGTAGTCTCCCAAAAACTTTCTCAAAAACAATCTTTTGTGTTAAATTTGATTCCAAGAGAACCTACTATACCAAATAAATAGTTGGTTTTTTCAGCTAATTTTGGTTATTTCACCGATAATATAAATCCTAAAACCTTTATCAACACACCCATATTGGATAAAATCAGTTTAATACGTGTATTCATTAATTTCTTTGCCTAATTGAATCTCTGTTCAAGTCTCAAGAATTTTTTAATAATAAATATTTAAATAGAATATCTGTAAATGCGCACAAACTAAAGACAAAATTGTGCATTTTGGACTAATTTTTAAGAACTTAGATAATTAACATCTGAGTTGTTATTTAAGACAAGCAAAGAATTTGATTTTAAAGACATGTTTATCAAATTTAATTGATAATATAAAATAACATAATATTCATTTCATTAAGATAAAAGATGAAACACTATTCCTAAAAATTGTTCTCAAACATGATAGCATTTTAAATTTTTATTAGAATCTCTTACGATAAACTGTTTTCATAACTAGGTAACATCCGATTACATTAATGAACATTGCAGAAATACCGTCACATTATCATTAACAGTTAGATGTTAATTATGCTCCTATTCATAAATTTCTGGATTCAGATTCTCTAGCATTCAAATCATTTGTCACCGTTCCTTATAGTAAAAAACAGCAAAGAATTTCGGAAAGAGGTATTTGTTGATGTGACCAATGAATGTGCAATAGTTATATCTCACATTATTTTCTTTAATAATAATGGTAATTTATGAGAGACATATAATGATGAAACACATCATCACTAAGAGTAAGAAGTTCATTACGCTCTTATTCGTAGAGTACTTTTTTCCAGATTCTCCAGAATTCAAATCCCTTTTTGCCATTCTATATAATAAGCAACGGCATTACAGAACATTACTATATATACTCTATATCTTGAACAATGTTTGTGCGTTATACTAACTAGTATTTTGTTTAATAATGGTGGTAATTATGCAAAAAATACATTGATTCATATTCTTAGATTTATTGTTTGAGAACAGAACTGACGCAGATGGTTTCTTTTAACCCTTAACTGGGGAGGTGAAATTTTAGGAATTAACTGGGGAGTTGTTTTGTAACAGTCGGGATGTACGAAATTTAAAAGCATTCCCAATGTAGAATTAAACGATTAAAGCAGAAATTTAAATGATGAAAATGGAAATCTAATTGATTAAAACAGAAATTTAAATGATTAAAGCAGAAACATACTGACGACAGTATTGCTGCACGTAATAAGCCTATGAGAATTTACATCAGGCAAGTAAAGAATTCAATTATAACTAGTGAATTAAATTCATAAGATAAAAATTATAATTTTCATCTGATGAAAGAAAAGAATGCTTTAAAAATCGCTTTCAAAGATGGCAACATTACTCTCAGTTTTAACATTTCCTTATAACTAAGCAGGATTCGATTAAATGTATGAAGCCTTAACTTCATGAACTATTGAACACGTTAGAACACCATGATATCGTTCATGGAATTTTTCCTAAGCCACTAGATTCTCATTCACAAGAAATCAGATTAAATATCCCTGCTCTATATTATATACATCAGCAAGGAAAATGAATACATTTGCTGACAAGGCAATATATAATTTTAGAATATTAATATATAGTATTATTTTTTAATAGTAGTGGTATATTATGCGAAACATATCAGGATTAAAAGTTTTTATGTATATAGTTTATGAGAAAAGGAGCGCTGCAAACGGTTTCTTCTAAAAACCGTTATTTAATTATTGAGAGAAAGTTAAATATAAAGCAGTTTTATAAAAAAAATATAAACAATCCATGAAATTGTTTCTACTTAGGGAAGAATATATTAAAGTCTCCCCATATACATCGTTAAATAAGAAATTACAGATAATTCTTCATACAGTGTAAAGAATTAAGGCGGAAACGTGTGCAATCCACATTAAGGTATCTGTATTCGAAATTAATCATGTTAATAAGTTACAAGACAGAAAAAGCAATTTTTTTGACACATCGCTAAAAGAAAATTAAATTGAAATCTGCGAATTTTACAAAAAAGAAAATAAATAATGAATATATGTAATACAAAAAATTGTAAAGCAACATATAAAAAAAACGAAATCTATCTCAAATTTCAGTTTATATGGGAGAATTTTGTTACTTTTACGTCATTATTCGTCACAGTTAAATAAAGTTATTTACCAGTTAAAAAAAAAAAAACAACAAATCATCGTTTTTTTTCCAAACATGGAAGCTTGCGACGTCTGATAGTCTCGTGACTGTTTCAAACTGGTTTATACCACTTTACGTCTAAAATTAACTAAGACAATTCGCTACAATTCAGAGAATGTATACTTTAGAAATCAAGTTGTTTTTAAGTTGATGATAAATCGCCCAACGTGATTTCATTATTTTCTTCTTCATTAATTTCTAAAAATATATTTTAATTAGTTGAAGTTGTCGTTGAACCAAAATTCTTCAAGGATTAAATCAACAATATTTTAACTTATTTAGTTAAATTTTGAAAAACGCTGCGATAGTTAGGCAGTAACGTTGTGTTTAAAAAGGGAAAAACTACAACAGATGAACGATAGATATTTCAAAATCTATACTGTGAAAGGCCGCTCAAATTTAAAAAAAAGAAAGCAACCTCTAATTTGTTGCCTACGTATTTTGAGGCTTCAACAACTTCTTGCTTTGAAATCGCTTCAAACCCCTCAAGTGAAAAACAACGTGTTCTCACATGACGCTAAAGTAAAATGAAATAAAGAAAAGATATTTTCGATATTGTAAAGAAAACTATCAATTAAATCAACGTTAGTGTAATTTAAACAGTATTTTAATTTTATTTCTTGAATAATATTAGAATAAAAATCGCTTTCAAATCACTTTATACCACAAAATAAATTTCCTCGTGTGCAACTCTATAGACGTGTTTTAATGGAGTAGAGGCAAAAGGTTAGCGCTACTTCGTTACGAAGTTTGAATTGAGCACCTCTTCTAGCAAGTTTAGTTATTCAAAGCATTTTATAACAATCTATTTCTTGTAATTAATTCGGCCCTATTAAGAAATAAAAGGACATTTCTTTTAATTTTAAATAAAAAAAATATTTAAATAAAAAGTCTGTAAATGCGTAAGAATTAAAGGCGATATTGTGTATTTCGTAATTTCCAACAAATGCAACAAATTATAGGCAATAAACCCATGAGTTATCATGTAAAAAGAACAAAGCACCTGACTTAAACACATGTTTAGTAAATTAAATTGACAATATAAAAGCAATAATATTCATTTTCTTATGATAAAGGACGAAACACTATTCTTAAAAATTTGAGAACATGGCAGAATTTTCAGTTTCTCATATCACTTAATTGTTTTCATTGGCAGGTAACAATCGAATGGATTAATGAACCTTTAAGAAATAACAGCACATTATCACTAACACAAAGAAGTTATTTATGCTCTTTCACATACTTGGCTGGATTCATATTCTGTGGAATTCAAATCATGTTTCGCCGTTCTTTATAACAGAAGAACAGCAATGAAGTGCCAAATCATGAATAATAAGTTGTTCCTAGGAGACGTGCAATATTTATATCTAACATTATTTTGTTTAATAACAGTGGTAGTTTATTCGAAACACATAATGATCCAAATTCTTAGAGTTATCGTTTGAGAACAGAACTGACGCAGAAGGGTTTTTCTTAAACTTCACTAGAGGTGTAAACGTAGGACGTAACTGGGGAGTGCGGTCTACCAGACCGCATTTTCTTCACTCACACAAATTAAATCTTCTAATGAATATAGCAGGATGAAAAATTGCCACTATATTCTGCAGGTGTTTTTCTGGATTTATAAATATGTTTTTTTTCAAAAATAGTATTTAATTTTCATTATATATTATCCTTGAAGAAAGTTATTTCTTAGGAAAATACATTTCTAATCAAAATGCATGTTGCAACACGAGTTATTCTTGAAAAACGTATTACTTTTTGCTTTTGAATCATATTTTTTTTTCCAGTGTACAAAGATTTATAATTAACAAAATAATGTAAAATTTAAAAAGTTGTATGAAACTTTTTGAAAAATATGAATATCGGTGAAGTTTACCTTTTTTTCCGCTTGTGGTCTTTTATAGCCTAGTTTTCAAGGGCATCTTAAACCTAAGATAAAGAACTAGTATAAAAATCAATGTATAAATTTATTTATTTATATATTATATATATATATATATATATATATATATATATATATATATATATATTTGTCTTGGTATATTAATGTATTTTATTAATTTTTGAATATACTATACAACTAGTAAAATTAATTATGTTTCAACATATAGAATCATTCGAATGCAAACTTTCATCAAAAAACTCTTCTGTACAACTATCTTTATCATGAAAATAACTTTTTGCTTCATTTAAAAGTGCCTGAAGCACTTCTTCATAATAGGATCCGTGAATTATATGATACTCCAAGGCCCAAGTTTTAGTGTCATAGCCTTGTATACGATTGGGCACTTATGGGGAGGAGTGGTCATAGAGACCACGCTCTAGAAAATAACTGAATTTTTAGAAGCATCTGCTGAAACCTGTTGAAAAAATTGCACATGTATTGGAGGTCACGAAACAGGAAGCTACATGGCCAGTCCATTTCAGTTGAACTAAAAATAGATTTGAGGGGAGCGAAAGTCCGTCGCTAGCGGTGTCACAGACCGCAGATCCCCTTTTGAGGATTAAAACTTTTAAATTATAATTGAGAACTTAAATACGGCGTGGATTTAATTTGAGATTCAAATAAAAAAATACAAAATGTTTGGGAAGAATATATTGAAGTTTTTTCATGTGAATCTGGATGCTCAAAATTTCAAAGAATCCTTAACACAGTGTACATTTACAGATTAAGTCAGAAACCTACCGACGCGCGCATTGCTGCAAGTTATCAGCCTCTGATCATTCACTTCAGGCAAAGCACTTAATTATAACTAGCAAATTAAATTCCTAAGATAAAAAGAATAATATTCATGTGATAATTAATGATAAATGACGAAACAATGTTACAATTTTTTTGCAAACATAATAGTCTGTTCAGTTTTGTTACTTTCTCTTATGACGTTTTTAAAAACATTTTTCCTTACTATTGAACACATTGCCACTAAGAGTACAAAGTTAATCATAGACTTGCAAACCGCTTTATTAAAACTCTCCAGAAATCAATTTAAACATCGCCGTTCGGTATATCCCTGAGCAGCATTTTGAAACACAGAAATTTGAAAGAGAGCACTGAAAAGATTAATTCACAATATTTCTTTATGACACTGTTTCGTTTAATAGTTGTGGTAATTTATGCGAAATATTAATATAAAGGTAAAAACTCTTTGAATTAGGAGAGCAGAAATGGTGCAGAGGGTTTCGTTTTAAAAAAGTCGCTGTTACTTATGAAGGGGAAGTTAAATATAGAGTAGTTTAATTCGAGAAATAAATATTTAAAAAAAATCATCAAAAGTTTCATACTTTGCCAAAATATATTGAAGTCTTCTCATATGAGTTGTTATGTACGGAATTTTAGTGAATTCTTAATATAGTGAAAAGGATAAAGTCAGAAACATGCGCAATCGGCATTAAGATATCTGTTCGAAATTAT
>JAPMOQ010043216.1:349310-369972 GCA_026543055.1 Argiope trifasciata | reverse complement strand
CTTTTTATTGAATGTTTTTTCGAGAAAGAGCTCTTCTTTTTCACGTTCATTGAAAGAGCTTTAATAGTTAATAATAGTTGCGTTAATAATAATGCTTCATTAGAGTTTTTTTTTGTAATGCAGTTTTGAATTTGAAAATCAATTTAATGCACGAGCTGTGAGCAAAAAATGTTTAATCATTCTCATGCAGTAGTAAGGATAAATAAATCCTCCCCTTTTTTGGGTATGAAAAATTACTTTGATTCACTGAAATTATTTATTGATTGAACTCGAAGCTAAAAAAATTATCCCAGAGAGTGGTTAAGGGAGAAGAAAATCGAATTAGCAAAGATTTCTGATTATTGATTAACAAAAATGAATTTATCGGCATTTTTTAACATGAGTATGCGATACGTTTTCAATGTGCCTAATAAGATTTATTGATGTAATTAATTAACTATGATGCATATTTTGTTATTTTACTCAATGATTCATTTATTGACATTGTTGCGATTGCAGTTATAAATTTACTACTTTTAATTTTTTTCTTCATTATTATTGTTCTGTTAATATTACTTGTATTGATATCACTATGAAGTATTATACCGAACAGTTAACCTATTACAAAGGACTAAAACTTTCCGGTAAAGCAGCGTATTGGTCTTCCTAAAACCACTTAAGAGACATACAGACAAACATTCTGTTTTATTTACATAGTTTATTTCAAAATTCAATCAGGCAATATTCAATAAAAATGACGTTGAAGAGGTATAACAAAAATAAATTCTATTATATATCAGTCACCTTCTCTATTTTGTACCCCTATAAGAAAAATTAATGATAAAAAAAGATTTTTATTTTGTTCTAAATTTCTGTCAAGGTCTTGTAACTACGGATATCAAAGCATAAAAATGTGAAAACCACGATCTGCAAGTGTATGTATGCTCTTTCTAATGAACGAAACACAGCTTCATTTACACATTAAAAAAATAACAGCATTTACTTCGTTATCGCTGATAAAGGTATCGGAGATGATTTTAATGACTTATTTTGAAAAAAATTAACTACCAAAGAGGGCAAAAATTAATTGGCGATAATTTACTCGCCTTCACCTCAACTCACGTTAGAAATTTAATCTCTCCAAACGATTCTTTTAAGCTGCAAATAATTTTTAATGAAATTGTGATCGTTTTCCTAATCCTACATTAAATGTGATAAAAAGTACAAAATTCAAAGAAGAGCACAGATAAAATGCTTAAAATATATTTTACAGGCTGTATTAAATGTCTCATAACATGAAAAAATTGCAGATAATTATTCGTTATACGTACCGTGTTAGAAGTCATTAAAATATAAATAACTTTATCTGCATGAACACTGCATTCTGATCATAAAAAAGTAAAACAAATTAGGAATTGAAATAAAATATAAAGAAGTTTAAGATGGTGAAATTATTGTAAAAAAAGTTTCAATCAGTAAAGGCATCATTTTCTTAAACAATATGGCGCTCTTCTACTTCAAAGGGAACTTAAAATATACATTGGGGTTTATACATTTTTTTCTTTTAGATTGTTACTAATATTTCACACAAATTTTCAATATAACATATCAAATTTCTATTATCTAATTCACCACAAATTTCAGTCTTTATGCATACAACGATTACTGGATATAAATCATAGATAATTTACCCAATGACAGATGCAATTCAAAATTTGATATAGGTCAGCACTCTGATGATAATATGGTTATTTAAAATATTTTATGCATGTTTTTTGCGGTCTTGAGTCATTGTTTTCACATACAAACTAGTGGACGATTAGATTTTTTGTAGACGACCTCGTAGAAAATACAGAAAAATTTCAAATTTGGGATAAAATAAATATATATTGTTGTGGAAGCGTTATAAGCCAGATAACATCTTCAAGACATCGTGTTCACATCTAGTCTTATGGTCATATTATCTGACTACAAAACATAAGACCGCGAGTTCAATCCTGGCTTTCGCCGATTATAACTTTCGTGACCTGGGACGATGTAAATAAATGAAAACGTGACATTTCATGAGCTGTTTTTGCGCCCTCTACCCGAAAAACAATTAAATAAAAAGGCAATAAAAAAATCAGACAATAAATAAATAAATGAAAAATGGCTGTAAATTATCAGAAATAAATAAATAAAAAAGGCGATAAATAATTAGCCCTTGAAATAAATAAAAAAATGAAGCTGTTAAATTATCATCCAATTTAAAAAATGACGTTGATAAATAAGAAGAAATGGGCAAGACGCATTCAAAAATTCCACAGCCAATAAGATCGTCACTCAACAGCAACAAGATATCGTTCGTTCCACCTCTCATTGGAGGGGGAGTATTGTGGTGGGAGCTTTATAACATCCTCAAGATTACGTGATCACTTTTGGTCTTGTGGTCATGTTATCTGGGTACAAACCCTAATATCGTGATTTCGATCCTAGCTATTGAAAATAGCAACAATTATATATATAGTTTTATCATTGCTGCCATTTTTATTTTTGTCTTATTTCCTTCAGAGAAACTTGTAGAAGTCATAATGCTAATTCATTCACAATTGAAAATGTAGCATTATTGGACTTATATTTGAAAATATACAAGACCCGGAGAATATACAATACTTCTTACATCAAAAAGATTATTGTTGTTTCCAAAAGCACTTGCCATCGACAAGCCCGCTGATTGCTGCCGTCGATTTTAAGCCTATACTAGAGTCCCTTGATTTTTCAGTAGCGCCAACAAGGCCAAGAGTACGACTCAGCTACTTCACAAAACCTTTTTACAGGAGTACACATTCACACTACTCACAGATAGAACACAGAATAATAACCATGCCCGAACCGGGACACCCGGAACACTGGGAAGACACTCTCCCTCTAAGCCAGGAGGCCGGCACATAAAAAGGTAAAAAAGTAATATAAACGTTTCTTTCCTTTAGAGCAGAGGTTCCCAGCCTTTTTTGAACTGGTGCTCCCTTTTCTAGTGAATATTCCAATACTGCACCCCCCCTCTCACTAGAGATAAATAAGAGTGATAATGCAAAGTGAAAACAAGAGTTACGTATAAACAAAATTGCTAATGGATAGAATATTGGAATTGAAAAGCTACAGAATTTTTTGCTTTATTCAACACATTGCATGCGGGACACGTACTAGTACGTTTTCTGACGGTTGATGCTTGTGCGCGGGACACGTACTTGTACGGGTGAGTGTCACAACATGGTTTGTTGGTGGGTACCAAAATAACGGTACAGACAGGAAAACGAAACCGAATGTTCTTTTCTACTACAAAGATTCTGTAAAAATGGAGACAAATAAAAATTAGTTTTGACATCAGTTGATGCGGAACCACAGAACGAGAAAGTGAATTAAAAAATCCATTTAGATTAAAGATTAACTCTTTATTTATCCTTGCGAGAATAAGTGAATTTTGCCTCTTCATAGAGGAAAATGCTTCGAACGTTACTGCATTGTAAAACATGATGAGTTTTATGATTGCTCTTTTCATTTTTTATTATGTAAAAATGTTTATGCATAACATGATTCGAAAAAATGAAAACGATATACCATTATTTCTATTTGATTTTTCCTATTTACGATATTATTATAAATTTATCCGCTAAAAAATATCTTTTCTGTTTAAAAAAATCTTATGGTTGTTATTACTATATTTGAATCTAAAATACGAAAAGTTGGTTGAAAAAGGACTCTATTGAGATGTAACTGAATAACTCAATTGACACGCAAAACGCCCTCTCCCGGTATCATTCCGCTGCGAAATGGACTCGCACACAATGGGTTAATAACAATATTAGCTTACTTGTTATATGGACAGACTGGGATTTTGATGTTACAAAGTAATTCATAATAAACTATTGCTTTCTAAATAAATAAATAAATTGACAGTTTCAGAAAACAATCAAAACGCATATCTAATTACATTTAAAAGTAATTTTATTAAAATTTAAACATTGAATTTCTAAACTAATGAGAAAGCTGAGTTCGATGTATTTTAAGGAGCTTGTTAACATAAGGCTCAATCGTACTTAAAAAGCAGTCACAAGTCGCCGCGTTCAGTGACATGGCACCGATTTCTCTTTTTCGTTACCGATGTTGCCTCAGCACTAAATCCACGTTTTGCTAAATATGAAGATGGGAATGCTGTCAGTAGTCGTCGAACAATCGACCAAAATCCTGAATGCAGTTGCGAAATAGACTTCCGCAGCCTAAATTATTGGTGACCACTCTTGAATTTAATTTTTAGATCCTCATTTGTCGTCAGTTCTATTGGTTCTTCTAAAACTGAGGTGATCCTGCTGTGACGTCATTGGAAAAAAAGATCCAAAACCCAGTCTGGTATGTCCATGTTTAAAATATCCTGGAGTCGTTCCTTGAAGTTATTGTACACTATATTCGGTTAATCTTTTCACTCCTCCCCGTGCCATATCAACGCCCCCTAATTTTCTCTGGGTCTTTTACCGCCCCCCTGAAAGCTTCCAACGTCCAAAAGGGGGCGTTATCGCCCACGTTGGGAACCTATGCTTTAGAGAATTCAAGAACTTATATTAGATTTTTAAAAAAAATATTTCATTTTGCTTGTAAAACACCAGTCAGTTTGATGAAATTTCTGTCTATTTTTACAAAAATGGGCTTTTCTCCTGCCCAAGCATCTCCGAAGTTTTCAGAGCTGATTTGTTCGATTTTAAATCACTTCATTTCTTTGATCATTCTAAATTCCTTTCCCCGATCAATTGTCGAAATCAATTAGTCGTTATTTTCTTTAGTATGAAATAACCTCACTTCTATTAAATAAATCCTGGATTTCAAAAAGTTGAGCAACTCTAATTCTTATTTTCGAACTCGATAGGAATTCATAAGTCTGATAATTTAAATCTAAATGACACATTTCACACAGAGAATAGTTTAAATGAGTCTCATGCAGTAGTTATGTTGTTATTGTTGTTTGTTTGTTACACTGAAATTATTTGGTATGTCTTAGATTAACTCCAGTAGGTTGTTGATCACCAACAAATCTATAATAATAAGGGGATCGGATGTGAAATCTCCTTTAGAAAGTCCGATGCAACCCAGAATGTGATCCGGTGAATCTCGATGGCTACAGGATTCCTTACAAGGGGGATGAAATTCTCTACACCTTTCAAAGAAGACACTTAAGGTATTCGACTACGTTATAAACACTGGTTATCGACCACATTGGCGATTTTATTACAATTCTAATTATTTCTTTTAGTTCAAGCTTTTCTCATTCTAAAAACAGTTTATCTTTTCTAGGAAAAGGAAGGCCTCACCTATCATCCAAGGTCACATATTTTTTCCAGCTAAAATTTGTGTTTCACTTCAAATTTCTCAAAACTTTCATTTTCATAAAAATTCTTCACCGTTAACATGATATTTCCAACACTAACGCAGGTATTTACATAAAAACTTCAGCGTGTGTTTTAAATATAGTGGGCAATGAAAGAACAAAAGTTTTATGGCTGGTGTAGGTGTTTTTAGAAATACTAAGTTGTAAATTTCTGGGGAAAAAATACAGACATACGTATATTTAAAAAAAATTACTTCTTTGCGTCTCAAAATGTTTGTTAGATTTTGGTTCATTTCATTCCTTATTATATTCTACAACTTGTGTACAATGAAAAAAAGGATTGCTGCATTGCAATTTTGCGTAGAGTGTTTACCAGTTTTGTTCAATTTCATTAACATTTACTACACCTTTTCACATTTCTCAAAATATATTATGTTTTCAAATAATTGTTTTTGTATTTATAGCGTTTATTATTGACAATACATCTAAAAACCATAAATAGTTTCTAAAAAATCCAATTTTTCACATTTTTTCCTTCGAACGTAGTCGCATGCCTTAAGGTGGCCACTTTTCAGTCAAGCCACAGCAGATCGGGAGCAAAAGTGGCATTCAATTTCCAGCAGAGTGCCAGTTCCCGTGTACCAATGGTGTATGGGTGCAATGCGCCCTATTAAATTTAGATTTTTCATTTGAGATTAGTTCTTAATATGTAAGCGAAGAGCCAGTGACTGCTTTATTCTCACTACCGTTTTCGGTCAATCTGTCAGCGTCCTCATTACCACTAATGTGTACGTGCGGTGGGATCCATTGGAAGTGGACGCCTTGGTACTGAGAGATATTACTCAATTTGAGCAGAATAGATAAACTGCCATCATTGTACTGTAGTTTTAATTATATTTCTAAGCACACCATCGCCAAATTGGGGCACCTTGGACAAAGAACGTTCAAACAATTGTTGTGGTGCCATCTGCCTGCAGAAAACGCAACCAAAATAAAGCCGTCAGACTCACTTGACGCTACGAAAACTCTCTTCGCTGGTCATAAAACTTAGCGCTATAAAAATCGTTCCTTTCTACAGACTCACTGAGAGGGGAGAATTGTGTTGATATCTTAATAAGCCATTAACAACCAAGAGACATCAGCGATCGCTTTTGTCGAATGGATAAGTGACTGGACTTCAAACGCAAACATGACAGGTTCGATCCCTGGTGGAATTCAACCTACAGATTGGCATAATTCTGTCAACATCATCGCCAAATACATAGATTACAATCTGTCAAATATAATGAAAATTAGCAAAACTAGACCAGTGGGTAGGTTTGAAAGAGTGCTCTGTAGGGTTTTATTTACATTTAAATATTAGAGATACATTTTAAAGAAATTTTATTTCCACACGTTAATAAATGGGGTTTAATTTCGTTAATTTATATACCTTTAAATAAATGCTACCAATTCCTGGCTTGAAATGATGGTGATTTAGTTTTGTACGTCGTAAATGATTATTGGTAAATTAGTCTGGAATGCTATCAGTATTAATTTGTCTCGGAGTGATCGTCTAAAGCTTATTTGTATCCTTTCAATGATACAGGAATATCCCAATTTGTGTGTGTAAGTCTCAAGAGAGTTATAATGATTCGGAGACAAGTTGATTTATGGATCAATTACGGCTAAATAATACCAAGAGAGCAGTAAATATCGATCTACCTTCGTTGTAATCACATCTAGAGTCTAGACAAAAAAAATGTTACTAAAAATAAGTAATTATATTTACTTTGAGTCAGAGGAACATATAGGAAACATTTTTATAATAGAAGGTTTTAAGAAAATTTTAATATATTCGTAAAGAAATTTCGCATGAAAGATGCATTTGAAGAAAAGGTGTTATTTAAAATAGGTGAGATTATTAAAGAGTCTATTTTTGATGGAGATAGTGGGT
Source organism: Argiope trifasciata (assembly GCA_026543055.1). Taxonomy (NCBI): domain Eukaryota; kingdom Metazoa; phylum Arthropoda; class Arachnida; order Araneae; family Araneidae; genus Argiope; species Argiope trifasciata. Next base: position 362,701 of record JAPMOQ010043216.1, on the reverse strand, counting down.
TTGAAAAAGTATGATCATAGGAAATTGACACATAAAAAAATATTTTTTTTTCGACAACCCTGACAGGATGCAACAATAATTCAAAATATTTGTCTACAAAATATCTTAGGACATTTCTATTCTTCCTTTAAAGGCTTCATTCTCCAAATTTCCACTCCACTCCAACCAAATAACAGTTGTCCACAACTGATTTGACTTTCATTCGAAATAAAAATCAAAAATTCATTGTGAAAATTTCATTCTACACTTCGAATGTAGACAGGCAGAAGATTTTTCAAGTGTCACCCTCAATGCACACACACAGATATATATATATATACATATATACACTGAGGGAAAAAAATCCCAACACCGAGAAAAAATTATTGTACAGTAATGAAATTTTAGGAATACATTTGTATAGGTAACATATTTAATTGATTAAAGTTTTAAGATCACAGGTAGAGCCATTGGAGAGAAGAGCCATTTCAAATGTGAAATGGTGGGGCATTAGTAACCGGTGTAACCGCCAGAATTTTGAATGCAAGCATGCAAACGTGCATGCATTGGGTCGTGCAGGTGTCGGATATCAGTTTGTGGGATGGAGTTCCATGCCTGGTTGTGGATGACGCTGGAGTTATCGTTCAATGATGTCCCTTACGTGCTCGATTGGTGCAAGATCTGGTGACATAGCAGGCCAAGGCAACAAGTCGACACTCTGTAGAGCATGTTGGGTTACAACAGCGGTATGAGGGCGTGCGTTATCCTGTTGGAAAACACCCCCTTGAATGCTGTTCATGGATGGCAGCACAACAGATTGTATCACTAGACTGACGTACAAATTTGTAGTCAGGGTGCGTGGGATAACCACGAGTGCTCCTGCTGTAATACGAAATTGCTCCCCAAACCATAGCTCCATAAGTAGGCCCTGAGTGTCTAGGCCCCAGACAGGTCACTAGCAGGTGTTCACCTGGCCTCCTTCTAACCAACAAACGGCTATCACTGAGACCAAGACAGTACCGGCTTCCATCAGAAAACACAACAGATCTCCACTCCGTTCTCCAATGAGCTCTAGCTTGACACCACTCACGTCGCAAACGGCAGTGGTTTGGAGTCAGTGGAATGCACTGTACAGGGCGTCTGGCTCGGAGCTGTCCTTGAAGTAACCGATTTGTAACAGTTCGTTGTGTCACTGTGGTGCCAACTGCAGCACGAATTTCAGCTGCAGACGCAGTACGATTAGCCACAGCCATACGCCAAAAACGACGGTGTTTTCTCTCAGTAGTACCACATGGCTGCCCGGAACCTGGTCTTCTTGAGACTTCCCTTGACCACTGCCACAAATACTCATGCACAGTGGATACATTCCTGCCAAGTCTTTCAGCAATATTGCGGAAAGAAAACCCACCTTCTCGTAGCCCTACAACACGACCTCGTTCAAACTCAGTGAGCTGTTGATAACGGCTTCTTCGTCTTCTCAGAGGCATCCTTGACTAACATTAACCTACTACGGCAAATCTCAACTGTAAATAACGATCACGAACCTTAAAGCGCTTATCTAAAGCAAACCTCATTTGCATGTTCATAGTGTCGCTACTAGTGCCATACTTACGCGCGTAGCTCGAAATTTGAATCGACGTCATCTTTCAGATGTATAAACACGCCTACCAAATTTCGTTTATCTAGCATAGCTCCTTCCTAGTGTTGGGATTTTTTTTCCATCAGTGTGTGTATATATATATATATATATATATATATATATATATATGTGTGTGTGTGTGTGTTTGATTTCTGCTTTATAGGGCATTATTTGTATTTTCTCAAACTGGCATGTATAATACTACAAATGATATGGCTGTGAATTATAAAAATCTATACTCAGTTATATTTAAGGCTCTGTAGAAGTAGAACCAGTGATAAAATATATTTGCTGTAATTTATTCTCTGATTCTGCTTGGAAAAATACTTACTAAGTATCCGAATACGTTAAAAATACTTGTTATCGAACATATTGGCGAATTTTTTTATTTGTTATTTCTTGTAGTTGTGACTTTCCTCTTTCAAAAACAGTTTGTATCTTCTAGGAAGAGAATAACCTGACCTATCATCCAGGGTCACTTATTTTTCGAGTTAAAATTATCCTTTAACTACATTTTTCTCAAAACATTAATTTTCATAAAAATTGTGTACACTTAATATGATATTTAAAAAACTAATACAGATATTTATATAAAAATATTAGCTCGGTTTCTGCAGTTTTATTGTTGAAATGAACTGAAAAATTTATTGTTGATGAAATATATATCGTTTTAGATTTTTTTTAGAAAAATTAAGTTTTAATTTTATGGAAAAAATACATATACACGTATATTTTTACCCATTGCATCTCAAAATGTTTCTCATATTTCGGTTCCTTTCATTCATCATTGTATCCTATAACTTGTATTCAAAGAAAAATAGGATTGCTGCCTTACCATTTTGTGTAGAGTGTGAACCATTTCAGTTAAATGTCATTAAAATTTACTATACATTTTCCAATTTCTCAAAACATATTAAATTTTCAATTTTTTTATATGTATAGCATTTTGTATTAAAATTTTCAATACATCTAAGATACATAGTTTTAAATAGTTCTTTTTTAAATACAATTTTTAAAATTTTTTTCTTTGAATGTAGTCAGATTGATACCTTAAGGGAAAGAATACCGAGAAGGTATAATTTTACAAAAACATTAATGTGAAAACGTCAAAAGTAAGTTAGGATATGAAAACACACACACACACCCTCTGTCATATTTCGTTATCAAAAAGTAATTTTTCGAAGAATATCATTGTGGGGGAAAAAGGGAAAAAGTATCAGTCGCCAGGTTAATTCCGGTACAGTGTTTCGCAGCAGACGCTGATAAATGTCCCTAACGGAGGGAAACTCAATGAGATTCTTTATTCAGAGAGGGACTCTCCTGAGTTTTTCTGCTGCGGTAAGAATGATGGATGGTTTAGGGGGAGCAATTTTCCATCATAAGCTTTTGCCAATCTCCGGTCTCTTCTAAAGCCCCGCTACTTTATCAGGATTTTTCTTTTTCTTCTCTTACGGATATCTCTCCAGACATATGTAACGCCGAAATGAAAAAGCGCATGCATTTCTGTATGCCTTTTGCCGAATTCCAGATGGAGTTTAAGTATGAGGTTTCCGTCGATCTCTTTCTCTAATGTATTGCATTAAAAACTTTCATCTTTAACTGAAACTTTCTCTCTAAACTCTTTCATCTAAAACATTCATCTGTCATCTACACTCGAAAGAAATTTTTTTTTTAAATTAGATTTTTTTAAACACTTTTTTAAACTATGGTTTTTATATGTATTGTCGATAAACAAAGAAAATATATCAAATACAAAAAAAAATTATTTGAAAATATAACATATTTTGAGAAATGGGAAAATGTGTGGTAAATTGTAATGAAATTGAACCGAAACGGTTGACACTCTACACAAAATGGTAATGCAGCCCTCCTTTTTTTCATGGTACACAAGTTGTGGAAGACAATGATGTGCGAAATGAACTAAAATATAAGAAAAATCTTGTTATGCAAAGAAGTGAATGGTAAAAATACACTTTTACATGCATTTTTTCCATTAATCGCAACTTCATTTTCTTATAAACTTCCATAAATGAAAGCGTTTTTCTCCAACACCTTCAACATCTTAATTTTCAACAATTAACTTTTTGATTTTATTAACGATAATGGCATAAATATATTTTCTGCGTTGAATCAATTTTAAAAGAAAATATTTTAATTAAAATTTCTAAAATTAAAGCTTAGGATTCGAAAATAGGATTAAACGATTCACGAGAAACAATAGATAGTTTCTTTCATTAACCATTCCGAAAGAACACCAAGCTTTACAATTCTGAAAGAGTACCCAAATCTAATACATAAAAACGCATATTTGTTTGTTCGTATTTTATGTACTGTCGTACCGTTCATCCTATTTCGATAAAACACTGCCATATTATTGATTGAATGCACTTAATATTATTTTTTTCGGCGTGCAACGCTAATTGCAATATAAACGCCTTTCGTACCTCACACATAATGACGGAGCTTTCTTTACACAAGGTGAGATATTTAAATAATCACAACTATTGTAAAAATGTTCCTTTCAAGCTATGATATAGATAGCAAAATGGCCGATAAGTGGATACTGTAGTGATTGGATTTTGAAGCGTTAGGAAATAAATGTTCACAGATGGCGCTAGACAACTAGCACGAGTGTAATTAAAAGAGTTATGTCATTCGAATGCTTGTTCGTGGAGAATAGGGAGTTACTGAGCAGAGTAACACGAGCGAATCTGCAATAAATTTGTTGTTAAGTTTTCTATTTGCCTATTTATTCAAAGCACTCACGAGCCAGCCACGACCGATACTATTGAACAATCATTATTTTAATTAAATACTTGGAACGTAATAAATCCTGGAATCCCTGTGACTCAATTGATATCTGAGATGTAAGAAATGTGAATGATTCTTTTAAAGAATTCAGAAGGGATTTCAAGAAAAAAATCTTTGTTCTTTAGAGATAGAAAAAATGTATGTTTTGAGCTGCATGCAAGCTTTGGGCAAGTGCAACTTAAATAAATAAAAATATTGTGCAATATTGTTCAATATATTTTGAATATAAAATAGGATAATAAATGATATGATACTATATGTGTTTATACAACATACTATTATAACACATATAGTATACTATATGTGTTGCATAATATATGATATTGAAAATACTACACCATGTCATATCTATATAAATAAAAATGAATGTTTGTCTGTATGTCTCATGCAATGCCGTATCGCTCATCCGATTGCGATAAAACATTGACAATATGTTGCTTGCACTTACGCAAGGGTTATAGACGTAATAGAATCATCTAAAGAATAAAAAATATTTTCGGACATATTTATCGCATTTATTAACCATCAAATAACTCGCCAAGGAGACACAACAGATTCAGTAAAGAGGCTAAATTTAAGCTAAACGTTCATATTTCGCATGTATTGAGCAATAAATGCAATATCTTTCTTTGAGGTAATAGTGTGCACGAAACTTCTAGGGGAATCAATCCTATAGGTCTAAAATTTTAACTAAAAATTTTATTATATTTTAACGGTGTTTTTTTTTTCCTGCAGTAACCACAGAAAATATTATACGAATAATTTTGCAACATCTTACTTTTCCAAAAATTATCTTCTCAACTATGATAAAGATTTTCTGGTATAAATATATTACCTATATTTAATTTATTTTAAAAGAAAATAGTTTAATCACATTTCTAACATTAAACTTGAGACTACTGAATGAATATGAAACGAATCACGAGATACAATAAATAATTTCTCTCATTACCATTCTGAAAGAACACCAAGTTTCACAATTCTAAAAGAATACGCAAATCTAATGCATAAAAATGAATATAGACTTGTCGAATCGAATAATAATAATAGAATAGATGCTGTTTATGCTTCTCCTATATGTATCCTTAAATTCTAATGATGTATTCATTGCGTACAAGAAATTAAATATCCTTCTTAATGAAACAAGATAACTGTTTCAAATTCCAAACGATATTTTCAAATTATTTCTCTGTGGTAACACGCACCGGGTACCAGATAGTTAACACATTAACAAAAATTAGTTGTCATTTTCAGGAGTAATAAAATATGAACTATCAACTTATAAGATTAGCAAGAAATTTATTTTCTCACTTAAAAGATGAAATAATAAATTTTCTACATATCGCACTGAAATAGATTTCTCAAATCATTTCTGCAAATGAAATAATTTTTTGGTCGAAATCGAGTCAAATCAAGTCATTAGTGAAGCATTAGCGTCAGAAACAGAGCGAAATGAAGCACATTACTTTCATTTCATTAACAAGAGTCACAATACGAACGAACTATTCCAAATAAACAGCACCAAAAGTCGCTTTTTGGGAAAGAACGAAAAAAGATTTCATATACTTCGTCTGATTAATTGAAGCTACCAAGAGCTCATTTGGCTGCCTTTGAAGTTTTGGAGTCATTGGCGGTTAAGAGAGAAATCAAAGTCATGCATATTTAATGGAATCCCGGGCTTTGTTTATAATATTCGATTAGTCATTAGGGTGGGAAAAGAAAGAAGATAGCAGCGCCTTCCAGTAGCCGATTTCTTTCAAGGAAGACGAGCTAAAAATTCAAGAAGGATGAAAAGAATAATTTATTTTGTGTTGAAAATCATAAATTAAGGTATTCGACTACGTTAGAAGGAAAAGTTTTAAAAATTGATTTTTAAAAAACTTTTCGTGGTTTGTATATATATATTGTCAATTATAAATTCCATAAATACAAAAAAATATTTGAAAATATAATATACTTCGGAAAATAGGAAAATGTGTAGAACTGTTAAGGAAATTTAACCAAAACTTAAACATTTTACACAAAATTATATTGCGGAAATACTTTTTTACTTTCAATACCAGTTACAGAATATAATGATGAATAAAATGAGCCAAAATCTAAGAAACATTTTCAGATGCATTATGGGTAAAAATATATGGGCATATGTACTTTTTAAATAAATTTACAACTTAGTTTTTTTAAAAGCACCTATAAATGAGAGAGTATTTCTCCAACAATAAAACTTTTGGTTCATTTCATTGCCCATATTATTTAAAACACACGCTGAAATTTTTATGTAAATGTCTCTATAAGGTTTTGAGGCATCATGTTAACGGAGGAGAATTTTTCTGAAAATGAAACTTATTAAATGGAAGTGAAGGACAAATTTTAGCTGAAAAATATGTGACCCTGGATAATAGGTCAGGCCTTCCTTTTCAAAGAGAAACTAAACTGATTTCGAAAGAGGAAAGTCCGAACTACAAGAAATAACAATTAAAAATAAAATTCGCCAATGTGATCGATAACCAGTGTTTTTAAGGTAGCCGGATACCGTAAGACTTTACATAATTTTTGCATGACATTTAAAATAAACTAGAAATAAATCCACAGTCTACTTTTCCAAAATTAAAAGAACTACACAAAATAAGTATAATTATTTAATTGAAATTTAAGCCAAGTCAAATAATTGTTTAAAGTAATTTCAATTGATTTCATCACTTAAACAATCAGTTTTATTAACAGAGAATTTAATTTAAAAATAAATTTTTATAATCAAGCTTTGCGCTAGGACCAAGTTAGTTCAGTTTAGTTATAGTAACGCCCCTTTGTAAAGCAACAATAGGGCTATTTTGGGACGGACCTGGTCATTTTGAACCACGGTTAGAGGACGAGAACGACACCTTGGCTGTCAACGCCCTGTCCACACCAGCGAGAGGACGTTTGGCCTGACAGATTTAACGTGCAAGAGGCCCTCTCACACGAAGAGTCTTCGGTGGAATCGAGTCTCAAATCAGAAACTCTCCGGTTCCGAAGCCGACACCTTACCACCAGGCCACCCTAAAACCCAAGAAAAGGAAATACGAACTTATATTTATGAATGCTATTTAAACTTTTAGAAATTTCTTAGCAGATAAGTTTAATCATATTATTTATAAAATGTAAAGTAACAAAAAAATTTTAAGGTATCCGACTACATTAAAAACACTGTTATCGATTACAATGACAAATTTATAAAAATTATAATTTCTTGCAGTTTAGACAGTTTATTTTTTCTAGGAAAAGGAATGTCTGACCTATCATGCAGGGTCTAATATTTTTTCAGCTAAAATCTGTCTTTAACTTTAATTTTTTGGAAACTTTTATTTTCATAAAAATTCTTCACCGATAACACGATATCTCTAAAACTAATAGAGATATTCACATAAAGAATTTAGCATGCTTTAAATAATATGGGCAATATCATGAACGAACTCTTTTAGTTTTGGTGAAATACTTTTTTATCTATAGGCGTTTTTAGAAAAATTACTTTGTAAATGTACAGAAAAAATGCTCATATACGTATATTTTTACCCATCACTTCTTTGCATCTCAAAATATTTCATTTATCATTATATTCTATAACTTGTGTATAACTAAATATTTACTTCCTTTAGATCAAGTTAATAGTATTAAACAATATATATGCCTATTAATAATATTTAACAAATTGGCCATTGGAAGGGAATTTGTATGCATATCCTGTATAGATTCAATCCTGGATAAATAAAGATAATTTATTCAATTAATGATTTAAATATTGGAAACGATCATAGAATACGTTGCCTTGTATTTTTTAAATATCACATTTTATATTTATTTTATTTTATCCAGTCACGTGCTAAAAGTAGCATTTCTTTAGATTTATTTTGCGATGATAGTTTTTTTTAATTTTTCAATTTGAACTTCCATCAAAATGATGGTAACACGGTGATAAACCTAATTTTTTTCCTTTGACGTGCTCTTGCAGATTTTATAGAAACCTTAGCTTTGCATTTATTTTTTTTTAGAAACTATCACATTTTATAATGAAAACAAATATTGAATTAATGATACAGATACTGCAAACGATAATAAAAATATGCCATTAAGTCGGGATTCCAATGCATATCCTGTCTAAATTCGATCAGGTGTATTGTAAAGAAGATTTATTGAATTAATTATTTAGATATTGCAAACGATCATAGAATCCTTTGCTTTTCATTTATTTTTTTAGAAAATATCATATTTTATATTTATTTTATTTTATCCAGTCACGTGTTAAAAGTAGCATTTATTTAGATCTTTAAAAATTCGTTAAAAATAGAAGTTTACGTTATAAATTTAAAAAATTGATCCGTTAGAAAGCCAATTTTTTAATCTTTAAATGGATATAAAAATCATGTTTGTGGAATAATATTTTCGGAAGTTATAGCGGAAAAACGTCGAAATTTCGCTTAAATTTTAATTAATTCACATTTTAATAAAAAATTCGAAAAAAGGGCTCCGAGGTGCACATTCCCGACCTCCAAGGTATAAATGTACCGAATTTGGTAGCAGTAGGTCCAACGATCTGGCCTGCAGAGCGCCAAAACACATGCACGCACATTGAGCTGTATTATAAGTATAGATATAGATGGGTTTTAGATTTCTTCATACTTTGCTCTGTGAGCCCTATTTTACAAAATATTTTTATTAATATTTTAAATAAATGTTGCTACATTAATCAGTCTTCTAAATCAGTCATTAAAACTGACTGATTTATAAAATTAACGAATATTATTAGAAAAACGCGTTCTTTCAGAACTTTCAGTCCATCATCTTAAAGAAAATATTAATATCAGGCCAATCAGTTACTGGAGTTACTTCAAGGCTAATGAATACGTAATTTAATTGAAAATTTTAAAACCCATTACTCATGGCGAACCAGCTGGTCGCCGAAGGCGGCTAGTCATTATTAAGGCAGTCTGTCAAATTCCACACGTAACAAAAATCTTTGCCATTATTTTCCCTATCCTATGTATATCGTAAAATATACAGATCATATATGTTAAAATATTAGATGACGTCTTTGAATAATTTCATACATTATTCTTTCGCTTTTATAGAGCCATAAAATAACGAAATTTGCAGTTTTGTTAATGGATTATTTAATTGCAAGTATAGCAAATGAAATGAAGATGGGACAAAAATTTTCAGTGCGTGTTATACACTAATTCAATTTTCATTTTATTTAACGTCGGATTTTTCAATCATAAATATTCATTTCACCCAAAGTCATTTGGCTTGAACTCCGTATTATTGATTTTTAAATGAAGGGGATTACCTTTCTTTCGTTGCATTCTGCAGCTGCAATAGTACGTGATGCAGCTGTCGAATTTCGAAATTAGAGCTGAATGGGAAATGTTTCCTAATCCATACTCACGAGAGAGCCTCAGATTTCCAACTTTTACTTCAATCCATGTTCGATATTTTTATACGACTTTAAATTATGCACTTTTAATGTATCGCTCATATTTTCGTTCTCATCAACTGTTATTAAAATTCTGAGAGAAGCTTTTTATCCAGAGCCAGCGGGAAAAAATGTAATAATTTGAGAATTGTAGGGAATTTTCTGCATTTTACATTCGAGGAAGAAAAATAACTTTTCCTTTTATCCTACATTTATATAAAATAAATGTTTTGAATCAATTGAATGTTTGTCTTACGCCTTACTAAACCGTGAAATTCGATTGCGATAAAACTGGGTCTGCTTATTCTTTGCTCCTACGGGAACACTGACTACCAATAAGTACTCGGACACCTATGCAAATGACGATATCTGCGGTCCTAAGGTACGTCCCGGCCTCCGCCGGCATATATAGTGTAGGAAACAGCGTCGCCTGCAAGATGCCTCGCAGTTCGGAGCTCTCTGATTTCGAGAAAGATATAATTATCGGGTATCACAAATGGGGTCGATCCTTAAGGGACATATCTAGCTACCTGATATACCCGAAATCGACAGTGGCCTATGTGATTAAGAAGTGGAAGGTGAGCGGTGATTGTCAGAATGTGCCCCGAGTCGGCAGACCAAGAAACTGAGAGACCGACGAGTGCTGTCCATAGAAATTGGGAAGAACCACACCCAACCGATGGCCCTCATCCACGAAGGGTTTCAACAGACATCCAGGAGTATTGTTTCAATGAATACCATCCGTAAGGAATCGCATCTGCTTAGTTTTAATGGTCGTACTGCTGCCCATAAGCCATTGATCACAAAGTCTAATCGCGCTGCTCAGTTAATGTAGTGCAAAGGGCATCGAAATTGGACCGTAGATCAGTGGAAACGGGTTCTTTGGAGTGGTGAATCAAGGTTCACCGTTCGGATGGCAGGGTCTGGGTCTGGCGTCTACCTGGAGAACGTCTCCTGCCAGAATGCATCGTGCCAACAGTCAAGTTTGACGGAAGTGGAATTATGGTCTGGGGATGTTTATCTTGGTATGGGCTGAGACCCTTGGTCCCCATTCATAGTAAGCTCAACTCCGATGCCTTATGCACTACTTTGGATGTGAATGGGCTTTCTACGTTGTGGCAGTTTTACGGGTATGACCCCTGTTACTTTCAGGACGACAATGCCAGTTATGTTTCGACGTTAACCAAGACTTGTTATGGTGTAATGGTGTTCATCGAATAGACTGGCCTTCCCAGAGTCCTGAACCCTATCGAGAACCACTGGGACGAGTTCCATCGCCAAATTCAGGGGTGTACTACCCGTATAAAATCGGTGAAGGAACTTCTATGCCTTCTCCAAGCCGAGTGGAAGAAAATACCACTAGCTGTCATACAAAGACTTGTGGAAAGTATGCCTCTGAGTGTTCACGCTATAATTACCTTTCGTGGAGGTAATTAATAATTGGTAATTATAGTATAATTACCAACTATTAATTTTGAATAAAGTTAGTTTTTCTTTTCTATCACAGGTGTCCAAATACTTATTGGTAGTCAGTGTAGTACAATGATCTAAAATAATGTTAAGAAATTCGAATCTCAATCGCATATATGTACCAATTATTCATCTCTCAATAACTCTCCGAAGAGACACAATAGATTCAGTAGAAATGCTAAATCCAAGTTAAAAGTTTATATTGTATAACAATTGAACATAAATGTCATGCAAGTCAATATCAGAAGTACAATCTCTATTACAGTTTATACGAGAACGTTTTGGGGATATCAACCCTAGGATTCTTATATTTTAATTAAATTTTACAGTTTTTCGCAATAACCACCAAACATATTGTAGTAAAAATAATGTTGCACCCTCTTAATTTTCAAAAATTATCTTTCCAACTATATTTCGATATAGGGTGTAAATATGTTTACTGTGTTCAATCCATTAAAAAAAATTGTAATCACATTTTCTGAAATTAAATTTGTGAATTCTGAACGAATATTAAACGAATCAAGAGATACAGTCAATAGTTTCTTTTATCTCTATTCTGGAAGAACACCAAGTTTTACAATTCTAAAAGAATACACAAGTCTAATGTATAAAAATAAATATTTATTTGTTCGTATTTTATGTACTGAAGTACCGTTCATCCTATTTCGATTAAACATTGCCAAATTATTGATTGATTGCATTTAATATTATACTTTTTCGGTGGCAGCAACGCGCCGGGTACCTGTAATTTGAAATAAACATTTAAAATTTTATTAAAAATACTTGAAAAACAATTTAGAGGAAGACTATGGTAAAATTTTTAAAGTACAGAAATCGTTGAACTGTTCTCAAGAATATTTCTTGGCAATCTCGAAATGTGAATAATTTTTCTATGTTTAATCAATTTTAAAAGAAATATTTTAATCACACCTTCTAAAATTAAATGGGAGAATTCTTAACGAATATGAAGCGAATCACGAAATACAGTTAACAGTTTCTTTCATTACTATTTTGAAAGATTACCAAGCATTGCAATTCTAAAAGAATACACATGTATAATATATAACAATGAGTATTTGTTTGTTCGTATTTTATATAATGTCGTACCGTTCATCCTGTTTCGATAAAACTTTGCCAAATGATTGCTTGATTGCATTGATGACTGAATGATTGATTGATATTTTGGGGGTTGCCAGCCAGAAATAAACATTTAGAATCTTATTAAAAATACTTGAAAAACAATTTAGATGAAGATCACTAAAATGTTTAAAGAACAGAAAATCGTTAAGCTATTCTCAAGAATATTCTCCTGACACTCTCGAAATGTGACTAAACATGAAAAGCCCCCTCCCTCCCCACTTTTTAAAGAGAATGATTGAGAAAGAGCAAAACCAAGCTTTCGTTGCAAATAGCATTCTGTGAGCGTAAAAGCCATAAAACTCCTTATTTTGTGAGAGAACAAAGCACTAATGTTTAATGACACCAGCTCGAAACAGTAAATATGTTTCAAAGTATGGTAATTTGGAGGGAGGTGGGAGATGGTTTCTGCGTCATTTGGGGAAATGCCGAATGGTGACAATTTTGAAAGTTGCCGTGATAAAGATAACGGCTTACTTTTAAAGCGGACAGGAAGCTAAAAAGCATCTGGAAACATTTTGGCTAATCACAAAATGTTTGAATTGATGGATACGCGCAAGAAAGGTGGTTGTTTGAGGCAGCCAAAATTGCAGATTCTTCGCATTTGTTGTCGTTCGAATATCAATAACGGAAAGATAAGAAGCATGATAGGAGTATGTGATGAAATACAATTTTACAGCTAAATGGATCTGAAAAGTTTCAGAATATTCGAAATTTAGTTTATTTGAATTTAGTTGTGGAATGTTTTTTTTTAAATAATTTTTTCGTTTTTGAGGAAAGGATCGATAATTTGTGAAGCAAAATTAATCCTTACTTTCCAGTACACACAAATTATGATTACTTTATAAGAATTACTTATATTTTTTTCCAATTTTGCATTATGTTACGAGAAAGTTCTAAACCTGT
>JAPMOQ010043216.1:318942-339310 GCA_026543055.1 Argiope trifasciata | reverse complement strand
TTTTTTTTTTCTGGGCACAATAAATCTTGATGTTTGTTTATTTTTGGTACCGAATTCAGTGCGTCCAAAACATTTAGTGAAACCTCGGATTGGTGTACGAAACTCAGATAAACAACCACCTGAGTGAAAAAAAAAGAAACCATTTAACAAAAATAACGATTTTCTATACGAGAAAAAATAATGTGAATTCGCTTTTTGTTTTTAGAAAAGGGATAAAAGTTTCAACATATAAGTGATTTGTTTTTTCTTATATATATTTTTTATTGCAGCTTATTTTTAAGTTTTTTTTAAGACGAAATCGACAGGATTATTTTGAATTTACATTTATAAAAATAAAAATGCACTTTGGAAGCGAATGCATTCTAGGTTTTCTATGAATATGTTATGACAAAAACAGATTCGAATACAATGATCAGATCTGTCACATGGATGTGACAACTCTTTTTTAGATATTTATTTTAAGCATTTTTCGAAAGTATTTGGTACATAATGATTTAAGGTTATTTCCAAAAATAACAGTTGTGTTTTTTTTAATAAAAAATGGGGAAATAATATATCAACACGGATCACATATAATGCTAGTAAGTTTTGGGGTGACCAACTCATTAAAAAAACTGGGTTTTAAATTTTAATTAAATTTTAGATTTTTAGCTGTCACTACCAAAAATACTGTGGTACAAATAACTTTTCACCCAAGGATCATGGTAGCCTGGTTGGTAGAGCATCCGTATCGCAACCGAAAGGTGTCGATTTCTGTCCTTGTCTCGGCCAAAGACCGCCTCGTTGGCTAACGGCAGTTATAGCACGTTCATTAGATCGTGACAGCGAAGTCCTCCAAGTTCCCATACGTCTGGGGATACTGAATCAGGAATGAGTCGGTCTCTGATTTGCATCTTAATTCTGACTTGCGGATGTATGAATGAGTTCGACTGCCCCCTCAAAAGGGTCGCCTCGTGTGTGTTGGAGCAAAGTCGTCCTTTCACCTGAACGGTGCTCGTTCACAACGAAAGGCGCACACCTCTGCCTTCATTCGAAAGATCTCCGCTCATTCGAGCTTGGTACGACCAAGTGGCATTAGACCCACAGCCACCATATTAGCACTCCTCATTCTTTCCGCATTTGTATCACAAATGCGGAAAACAACAATAACAACAAAAAAAAAACCCGCATGAAACGTTCTCTTGAAACAACAATAACAAAAAACGCTCACAGTAAAGTCACATTATTCCAAATTTTCATTATTAATTCGATAAACAAATACAACATTAGCCACAATTAACAGGTTTCTAACGGCTAATATCCCGCTTTAAACGTAATACTATTATTCTAATAAAAATTCCTCGTCACATATCATCAGATCCGGTCTTCTCTTCTCTCTTTTTGTATGATTATATGTTTCAAAGTTGTTGATGAAAAGCGTAGAGTTGTTTATAATTAAAATTCTTATTACTTCTTGAGAAAGCCTTTTTTTATTCTGCATCTTTTTCTTCATCATCGATGACGGGATATACTTTCTGAAGGAAGGGTTGAACCGTTGCCGGTGATGACACTTGGGACTCAACCACAGTTCCCGCCAGTGTTGCTGTAACAGCAATCTTCTCTTTCTTTCAAGTTTTCCCCTTGTGTCTTCGAATGGTATGGTTTAGTTTAGTTTAGCTATATAACACTAGGGCTATTTTGGGACGGACCTAGTGATTTCGAACTTCTGTCAGATGACGAAGATGACGAGCTGGCATCCCATTCTCCCACAATGGCAGGAGGGCATTTGGCCAGACAGATTTAACGTGCAAGAGACTCCCTTACACAACGGTTCTTCAGTGGAATCGAGTCTCGAGTCTGAAACCCTCCGGTTCTGAAACTGAGACCTTACCACCATGCCACTGTGGTCCCTCGAATGGTTTGTAGGAGTCAGCATCTTCAGTTGTAGAATTAATTATTCGACAAATCAAGTTACTCCGTTTCAAATCATTTTTTTTTCAGTTTAGCATTTTAGGCTACTTTTTGCTCCATTAAAATGTTAATGAAATACTATGTTAATTATAAACAATGTCTGACATAACTATCATGTTAAAATTAGTTCTGAAGGTGGAAAGTTAAGGTATCCGACTAAACACTGGTTACAGACCATAATTGAGATTTTTTAATTGTTATTTCCTGTAGTTTAGACTTTCCTCTTTACAAAACAGTTAAAATTTTCTAGAAAAAGAAAGGAGAATTTTAAGCAAAACACATATTTTTTAGATAAAATGCGTCTTCAATTTTAATTTTCATAAACATTCTTCATTTATCTCAAGAACTAATTGAGGTAATTACATGAAAATGTCGTGTTTTAAAAAACGCGTGTTTTAAATAATATGGCTGATGAAGTGAACCAATAGTTTTATCGTTGCTGAAATGCTCTTTTAGTTATAGGTGTTTTTAGAAACATTAAGTCATGAATTTAGGGAAAAAAATACATATATGCTCATATTTTTACTGATAACTCTTTTGCGTTTCAAAATGTTTCTTAGATGTTGCTTCATTTCATTCGTTATTATATTCCATAGCTTGTGTACAAAGAAAAGTAGGATGAAAGGTGCATGACAATTTTGCGTAGGGTGTTAACCGTTTGGATAAAATTTCACTAAAATTTACTGTCAATTTACCTATTTTCCAAAATATATTATATTTTCAAATTAGTGTTGTTTTTATTTTATTTTGCATTATAATTGACAATACATCTAAAATCCATCGTTTTAATTAGTTTTTAAAAAATCCAATTTTTTGAAAAACTTCCTTCGAACGTCATGCCGGCACCTTAATCTCTGTAATAATTTATGACTAGATGCAAACTATTTTTACTTTGCCTTGCAAGTGAGTCGTCTGTAACTAATGCTCTGGATGGAATTGAGGCACTAACTCCCATCGGCAAGGCTCTGAGGCATCAGAGGCACTTAAGCACAGTAGATACATTAAGAAGAAACACCACTCATGGTGAGAAACAGGAGTTAGGAAGGATGAAGAAATAGACAGAGGTGCAGAAATAAAGCTGTGCTACTCGTAGGATGGAAATACGAGCCATGAACCCTTCTCTTTTTCTGAAAACATTTTGCCTGGAAGAAACCTAACAACAAAGCATGCTTAAATATTTTCACAACTAACTGGCAGTCGGCGCGTTGCTACCGCAGCAGAAATGATAGTAGAAATGTCATTTGGGAATTGGAATAGTTATCTTGATTAAATAAGAATGATATTTATTTTCTTGTCGGCAATGAATGCATTCATTAGGATTGAAGGATACATAAAGGAGAAGCATGAATCGTATTTATTCTATTTTTATTATTCTATTCCACAAACAAATATTCCTTTTTATACATTAGTTTTATGTATTCTTTTAGATTTATAATGCTTGATGTCCTTTCAGAATGATAATGAAAGATGCTGTTTATTGTATCTCGCGATTCGTTTAGTTTTCATTTGGATTTAAGTTTAATTTTAGAAAATGGGTTAAAATATTTTCTTTCAAAATTTATCAAACATAGAAAATATATTCATACCATAAAATCGTTAACAGAGTTGTAAAGATAATTTTTTAAAAATTAAGATGGTGCAAAATTATTTGTGCTACAATATTTTTGGAAGTTACGGCTGAAATAAAGATATTTCAATATAATACTGTTTTAAAATAAAAGCCTTTTTTTCTCAAAGAATTAAAATCAAGAAAAATTTTATATATAAAAAATGATTTAAAAAAAATTTATATAGATTTTAGCAAAAAAAAGTTGATGAGATGATATTTGTCAAATATTACGTCATTTTACCGTTTTGAAAAAACATCTTTTAACATTTCTAATTTATATTCTACATTTAAATTGTTAAATACTAAATTTTAGACTACAATAACGTTCTTCATCAATGAACAAAACATATAACAAATTTATCATAAGAGAAAGCAATATTTTTGTAAGTAATAAATGAATCAGAACTCATTAAATAGAAAATAAATGGAAATATAAAGCATTTGTTCAATAAAAAAACAGCACTGAATTAATTATTTCCTTTTTATTCTTTTCCCCAGGTAGTGATAAAATATTTGCTTCGGTGATTCAAGCCTTTGACTTTTTATCTCTGAAGAATAGTTCACTTCTTTTACGTAGGCGAGTTTCGATTACAGACTTCATACATCAAAGCGACAATGACGTCATTCGGCAATGACGCTTGTCATTGGCTGCGAAATCAATGGAGTACTTCATAAACACTTTCTAGAAGATAATGCAGAAATTTATGACGGTTGATTTACATTTATTATTTTCACTATTTAGCTATTATTTAAGGGAATATAAATATAAAAGAACTGTTGCATATTTATAAATGAGCATTCTTTGATTAAAGATATTTCTTTTTCCTTTCCTGCGTTTATTAAAGTCATATGAAGTACATTAGCGAATATTTACATTGTTTCGAATCTTTAATTTTCATGAGAAGCATAATTAAACTCTTTTATTATTCGAGGTGAATCAGATTGTTAGTGCTATATTTGGTCTTTATGTCATTGCTTCGTTAATGTTTATATAAGTTGTAATCCATTGAAATGATATTCATATAATTCCAATAATTTATTCATGAAAATACTCAAATTATTTTTGGAAAATAAGGTTAAAATCTATTTTAAAGCACCTCGAAGTTTCTTTAAATTTGATGACTCATAATTCTTCCATCTTGTAACTACCAATACGTTCATCAACCTAATTCATAACATTGTCAACTCTCCTGATTTTAGACGGCACGCTTAATTTTGTTAATAAATACGGCAATACAAATTCGCCATATTCAGGAATAAAGATAGTTGATGTGGAATTCTCTAGAAGTTTCTTCAGATCTCTATTTCTATTTAAGATAGGACTATATCTACTGCACCTTCTAGTCTGCATGTGGTTTTCAAGATCGAGTCCTATACTAAACATCCATCCAGCACCTACAGGGTGCACCGGAGGAACTTACTTATTTGAAAAAATTCCCAAGTGGTGTGTCGGACAGTTAGATGGGTGATAGGTAACGATAGTGGAGGGGAAAGTCACCAAGTTTGTTTCTCCCTCTAGTCAGTTGCCATCATGCTCTGGTCTAGAGAGCAACTGGCCTTCGCCGTCGAGAGCTTCCTTTCTAACGGTCGCTCACCTGTTGCTACGGAGCGGGCCTTCCGCGCTCGCATTGAAATTTCTCCTCACAGACCCATTCCTGGTCGTCATTGGATTCTGTCGTGGGCTCACTCATTTCGGGAGTGTCGCTGAACAGAGAAATGGACATCAACGGACCACCAGAACTCTGGAACATGTCGAAAGATTGAGGCAGTCAGTTCTGCTGCTCTGTTAATGTCTGACACAGCTTTTTGACGAATTCTCCATCAAGATCTTTCATTTCATCCCAATAAATTGGCTGTAGTGCAAGAAGGAACTGCACCCGTCGAAATGCATGTGAAATACTGCTTGACTACGTGCCTGAAGAGGCTGCCGTTTTTTTCAGTGAAGAGGCTCACTTTGAAATCTCTGTTTTCTATCAATCGACCACGGACCTCAGCTCACCTCAAGAACAGCATTCGCTACGCCATTGCCAACATACCGACTTATATGCTTCAAAGAGTGGACACAATTTTCAAAAATCGACTTCAACAGTGTATGTGCAATGGGGGTTGCCATCTAACCGATTTCATTTTCAAAACTGTATGAAAAAAACATGGGATATTGTATTCTTAAATAAAAAAGAATTAAGGCAGTAACTGAAGTACTTTTGTTATCATTGACCTTTAAAATGAGTAAGTTTCTCTGGCGCACCCTGTATTAACAAAAGGCCTCTTTCTTAAAGTAAGACTAACTAAGTAGAAAAACTGTATCAGAGATTCGTTTCAATATGTTTTTTATTAGTCTCTCCTCACGGAAGGCAAAATTTTGTTTATTTACTTAAAAACTGGCGGCCTGTCTAATCCTAACTGTGAAAGATCGAGAAAAATCGTCACAGTCAGATCACAACAATGACTATACTTGTTTCATTGATAGCAATTCATAAATAGCATTGATAGCATTCATTTTCGAATATTCAAGAATTTCTTTCTTAGCAACAGTATCCGTGTGCAAATTAATATTCATTACAATAAAACTCTTCTTTGAGGGAATTTATGACGATGTATTTCTGAAATTTCTAGTGCTACACGTAATATGCATCGACACATTTATATTCATTTAATGTATGCATCATACTTATTATACACACTAGCTGGTACCGGTGCGTTGCTGTCGTCGAAAAAAAAATATTAAGTGCAATCCATCAATAATTTGGCAGTGTTTTATCCAAATAGCCCGAAGATTAAAAAAAAAATAAAACACTTTGCAAAATAATTTAATCCAAACATCATTCTTTTTCAAAAAAAATTATTTTCTGTTTAAAAAAATAATTTAAGTCTGCAAATGAAAGTTTTAAATGATATCTTTGACTTTTTATAATTGCTCAAATACATTCAAACTTTTCATTAGACGGTAATTATGCTTACTTCATGGTAAAACTGCAGCAAGAGCAACAATTATTTTGATATTTAACTTTGTGTTTCAATTTATTTAAATATGCACTCTACAATTAATTAAGTAATGGGCAATTAGTATAATTAAAATTAAATTCCTGCCTGGCCTAATGGACAAAGTTAAATATCATTTTTCTAAAAAGTAATCATATGTAAGGAACTAGATTATTAGCTTCATTAGTTAAACGATCTTAATTCTGCTTAGCACATGCAGCAAAATTTGATGAAATAGCAAGGATATAATTTTGTAAAAATTGTTTTTTCGTTTCATTATATTTATAATATTTTGTTGTTATCTTAGCTAATGAGTTTTTGGACCAAAATGCTTATATATTTGAGAATCAATTTAAAGTTTGTTGAAATTATGAAAAATTGCTTTTAATTTTATAGATGAAAAAGCTAGTTCAATGGTTGTTTCTTTTAAAGTATCCGACACTGGTTATCGCTCACCATGGCGAATCTTTTAAAATGATATTTCTTGTATTTCAGACTTTCTTCGTTCCGAATCAGTTTATCCTTTATATGTAAAGGAAGCCCTCACCTATCAACCAAGGAAATTTCAAGCAAAATATAATTTTCAGTTAAAATTTGTCTTCAATTTTTGCAGAACAGGAATGTTCATGCAAATTCTCCATCGTTAACAAAATATTTCAAAACTAATAGAGGTATTCACATAAAAACTTCAGCATGTGTTGTAAATATTATGGGCAATGAAATGAACCAAGAGTTTTATTGTTGGTGAAATACTTTCACATTTATAGGTGTTTTTAGAAAAATGAAGTTGCGAATTGATGCAAAAAATGCATTATACATATTTTTTAACCATCACTTCTTTGCATATCGAAAATTTTCTTAGCTTTTGGACCATTTCATTCATCATCATATTCAATAACTTGAAAACTAAGAAAAATAGAATTGCTGTGTTACAATTTTGTGTGTCATCTTGAATTTCATTAACATTTCGCTTAAATTTCATTAGCATTACAACACATTTTCCTATTTCTCAAAATATATATTTCAAACATTTTTTTGTGTTTATAGTATTTTGTATAAAAATTGACAATACATCCAAAAACTATTCTTTTAAATGATTTTCAAAAAATCCAATTTTTCAAATATTTTCCTTCGAACCTAGTCGGACATCTTAATAGATTTTTAGTGTGAACTGCCTTTCTTCTTTCTTCTCCGTATAATCAAGTTTATTTGGTGGTAACTGGTAGCTAATGCACTTCGGACCGAAATTCAATTATGTTTAACGATTAATTTAAGCTTGATTTCCATTTTTGAACAGTCTGATAAATTTGATTGATGAAAACCCGATCGCTGAAGTCAGCTGTGATGATGATACCGTGTCGTCTGCGGTTTTAGGTAAAGGAAGGTGCAGTAGCTTCTGAGTGTCAAGACCCCTTTCTAGCTCAAATGAAGGTGATACACGCGTTCGCTTGCTCACCCCTTTTTACCGCGGGAGGGAGCACATTTATGCATCTCACAGATAGAACACAGAACAACCATGCTCGAGCCGGGACCCGAATTCCTGGATGCCCAGATCACGGGGAAGACACCAGAACGCCGATCTGTATATGACCTTCAGTAGAATTTCAGTGTTATTTGTTTTTCTTTTCAGCATTGACCAATTTATTTCGTGGCAAGTGATAGATAATGAATCATAGTCAAAAATTATGTTCAACAACTAATTTAGATGTGAGTGAAATTATGAATAATGCGATTTCTTTGATTGATAGAAAAGCGGTTTGTGAAAGGGGTTGGTTACGGGAGTTAAACATAATTGTATAAAACATTTTATATATTATTTTTTTAAGCTTCAATGCAATTTTATTCTTAATAATTCCTGCATGAAATTTTTAGAAAACGAAGAGCTATATTTATTGTACAGGGTGCGCCAGAGAAACTTACTTATTTAAAATGTCAATAAAAACAAAAATACTTCAGTTATTGTTTTAATTCATTTTTTATTGAATAATACAATATCCTGCTTTTTTCATACAGTTTAAAAAATGGCATCGGTTAAATGGCGACTGACAGTGCGCATGCACTGAGTAAGTCGATTTTTGAAGTTCGTGTCCCCTCTTTGCAGCCTATCAATCGGTATGTTGGCAATGGCGTGGCGAATGTTGTTCTGGAGAAGAGCTATGGTCCGTGGTCGATCGACATAAACCAGGGATTTCAAAGTGAGCCTCGTCACTGAAAATAACGACCGCGTCTTCAGGTAGCTTCTCAAGCAGCATTTCACATGCATTTTGACGGGCAAAAAATTGTGTTCAGTAAATTCTTGCCCAACAACTAATTTAAAAGGATGGAATGCAAGGTCTTGATGTAGAATTCGTCGAAGAGTGGTGTCAGAAATGTCCAGAACAGCTGCGTGTTTGCGAGCCGAACGTAGAACTGACTGCCTCAATCTTTCGACATTTTGCGGAGTTCTGGGGGTCCATTGATGTCCATTTCTGGGTTTAGAGACACTTCCGAAATGGGTTAACACACGACAGAATCGTATTATGGCCAGTAAGGGGTCTGTGAGGAGGAATTTCAAAACGAGCGTTGAAGGCACGTCCTTTAGCAACAAGTAAGCGACCGTTGGTAAAGGAGCTCTTGACGGCGTAGGCCAGCTGTTCTCTAGACCAAAGCATGATGACAACTAACTAGAAAAGAAAACAAACATAGGGACTTTCCCCTTTAGCAAGACTACATATCTACCCTCTACCCACTCAACTCACTGCTTGGGAGTTTTTTCAAATAAATAAGTTTCTTTGGCGCATCCTGCAGTTACGAAAAGAAAAGGAAGTACCGCTTTGGTGTTTAACTTGGAGTCAGTTTATGTAAATAAGACACTCCGTCTAAGACTAATAGATGGAAGATCGATTTCTGATATATAACATATAGGATAAAGAAAAGTTAAATTGGAATAATTCTTTTTTACTTTTTCAAAATACTCTTGTTAAGCAATTTATTATATAATGATTCATCAGAATAACAATTTTATGAAATTATAGAAAGTTTCAACAGGTATTTTTCGTCAAATATAATAACTAATATTTCTGAAATAATCGTGTAAATTAAAAATATATACATGTACTTTGCTCTATAAATCCCTATAAAATGTAGAAGAAAATTAATATTTTGATGATTCTAGATTATTTGTTAATTTATTTTTTAGGAAAACATAAAAGATAATACTCAGTTCTTTTAAATGATAACAGATAACTGGCTTTCAATTTTTACCATAACATATTTCAGCTTAAATACATTTAATAAAAGCACAATTGTAGCATTGTAAACTAAATGGATTATATGATTATAAAATTATACTTAAAATGCTATAAATATGATAACTACATAAAAACATTTTTAAAATGTTAAAAAAAACATGAGAAAATCTTACCTTTTGAAAATGCCGAGCTTTTATTTGGTTGATGCAGAATTTTACAGTTTTCAAAAGTTCTAAGTTTTGTCTTTTCTGAAAGCCCAAAAATTGAGTTGATATTTTTTCCCTTAAGGGAATAGTCATCTCGTTTTATTCAGAATTCAACACAAAGCATTACACTGTCATTTGTGATAAGATTTCTGAATGAATATGTCTTCTTGAGAAACTATTTATTGAACACTTTTCCTCTCATTAGAAAATTACTAACAAGAGCATGAGAAACGTGTTTATCATTCGTCATCTTTTAATAAACATTGACGCCAGTTTTTTCGTTCTGAAATTTCAAAAGTTCTTTGATATGTTCTCCGTAATTCAAGACCCAAAAGTCAATCTAATAGTTTTCTTTGGACATATAACATCTGCGTATCTGGTTACAGGCTTTTTTTTCTTTTATAAGCCAAAATGTGCCATTGGGTATTTCACAAAGGATGTTAATATTTCTTTAACTGGTTTATATTTTTTGATCATGTAAAAAAAGAATAAACCTTTAAATTTGTTGAATTCAATTTAGTCATTGAAGAATTACTCAAAGGGTAATCATTTTGCCGGAAATAAAAATCTTAATAAAATAGCGAAATAAATTCAATCTTTGTGTGATATTTACGGATTCACAAGTTGGGTCTTTGACTGCCATGCATCGGACACAAGAGTTTCTTGAAAGCACTTCGAAAATCCGGACTAAATATCGTGTAGATTATTGGATTGAGCGTCGAGTTTGCGTATCCAAGCCATAGGAAGATGCTGAAAATAGGGAAATCTGGCTCACATTCGTTACAAAGAGGTAGCAGCAGGGCCATGATGAAGAAAGGCAGCCAACACACCACAAACACACCAGTTATAATGGCCAAAGTCTTAGCCGCCTTCTTTTCCCGTTTGGCCAAGTTGTTTTCAGGCCTTTTCTCTCGCTTGCCAATGTGCAACAATCTTCCCATCGCACCAGAACCTGAAGAAGACGTTTGAGCATTCAAGGGCTGTTTGACAGGCTGGACGCCGTTGACAGTTTGTGCTGTGGCAGTGCTGTTATCCTGCACATTGCATGAGAGTGTCGTGTCTACCACCGAAGAAGGAGGGTCGAAGCTCGATCCACCACTCGGTGAGCTGCTACTGCGCTTGGAATCTGTGAATGCTGGGGGTGGTCTTTGCACCAGCAGCATCGCTTGGCTAGCTGCTCCCGGTCTCCGACGAATCCGCTTCCGAGCTTCTTGGAAGATTCTCGAATAGAGAATAAGTATCATAACTAGCGGAACGTAGAAGCTGGAGCAAGTGGCAAATATCTGGTACCCTAAATCTTGACTGACCAAACATCTTTTCTCGACTTCTATTCTGGTATTAAAGTCGGGATCTTTCCATCCGAATATTGGTGCAATGGATACAGTGAATGAGATTGTCCACACTAAGAAAATCGCCATGTATATTCGTTTTTTGCAACGGTTTCTGGCATAATCCACGTTGGTGACAGCCCAATAACGATCTATGGCTATGGCCAGAAGATGCAGTATGGATGCGGTGCAGCAGAGAACATCGCAAGAAGTCCATAGATCACAAAGTGCTGCTCCCATGGTCCATTGTTGCTTCACTTCATATACTGCACCGATTGGCATAACGAGCAATGCCACCAACAAATCTGCCAGAGCTAAAGAGAACACCAAGTAGTTGCTGAGATTATTGAGATTGCGATCTTTGACGATGGCAATCATTACAAATACATTGCCGATGACAGTGGCACTAATCAAAATGCCCAAAGCCAGACACATAACAGCAAACCAAAACAGTTCGGTTGGGCTTGTGATTTCGGCTTCCTCTACGGTGAAGTTGGTATGAAATCCTCCTGAATTCAACAGCAGTTCTGAAGTTGTATTTCGCATCATTTCTTTTGATTTTTACGATATTTTACAGCTTAAAATTATCTTTAAGTCTCTTTAAGTCATATTTGGGCAATAATACTACTTATTTTTCTCTGACGATGGCTCCAAGTTTCATCTTTTATTGAATTGTTTTCATTTAGTGAAAGAAGAAAATAACCCTTTGAAACTTTTCATTTCTTTTGTCAGTAAGTCAGAAATATGCTTGTATAACTTGTATAGTTATAAATGTAATGAAAGGACGCAGAAAGATTTTAAATAAGCAATGATATTAAATTTATTTTATTTTAATTGTTTTTTGATAACAACAACAACCACTCTTTTCATCTTGAGCAACGATTAAAGTATTCAGTTTCAGCAATCATTCCTAATCTAATTTTATTGTATAGTTAATGTAGCTTTGTGTGAAAATTAGGAACGGTTAGGGAGCTTATTTCGCATCTTTTTACAATCTATATTTTCCAGCGGTGCACAAAATTTATAAATAGGGCTTCTTGTCTTTTTCTTATGAAGAAATCCGGGTGATTATTGTATCAAATAAGAGTTCCTTTGCCACATTTAGCTGTAAAGAACAGAAAAAATAGAATTAAAAGATGGCAAATATAAATAACAGATTTTCAAAATAGTTTTCATTATTTTCTTTAAAATATATGAAACTAGCTGGTACCCGGCGCGTTGCTGCAGCTGAAGAAAAAATAATTAAAATAATTAAACTTTATTTAGATAACGACAGTTTACATTTATTACGGAAAAATAAAATTTCTCAACATTCTAAATTCAAGCGTTATCTTTGTGGTTTGACCATTATTTATGACTAGTAAGTATCCTGCGCGTTGCTGCTGCCGAAAAAAATAATGTTAAGAGCAATCGATTAATAATTTGGCAATGTTTCATCGAAACAGGATAAGATAAGAACAAATATTCATTTTTATATATTAGATTTGTATATTCTTTTAGAATTGTAAAGCCTGGTGTTCTTTCAGAATGGCAATGAAAGAAACTATTGTATCTCGTGATTTGCTTCATATTCATTCGGAATACTAAAATCTAATTTTAGGAATGTGTCTAAAATATTTTCTTTTAAAATGGATTAAACATAGAAAATATATTTATACAATAAAATCGTTAATATAGTTGAAAAAATAATTTTTGAAACCGAAGATGGCGCGAAATTATTTGTACTGCAATATTTTGGTAGTTACTGCAAAAAATGCTTTTTAAACGCTAACATTTAATTAAAATTTAAAAATCCCAGAGTCGGTATTTCCAAAACTTTCGTAACTCTTAGAGTTGTTACCTTTGAGAATGATTTGCAGTACATTTACGTAATATAGTTACAAAATACTAACCTTTAACTAATATTTAGTATTTCTACAGAATCTATTGTGTCTCCTCGGCGAGTTATTTGGGGATTAGGTAAATAGATGAGGCTGAGATTAGAATATATATTTTTTAAATTTTAGATAATTTCACTATCCGTATAACCCTCCCGTAGGTGTAAGCAATAAGCTGACAGAGTTTCATCGCAATCGGACGAACGATTTAAGGAAAGCATAAGAGACATGAAGACAAACATTCATTTTTATTTATATCGATTACGTACATGAAGTAAAAATAGCAATAAATACTTTGAATTCTAAATAGATGTTAAAAAAAAATGAGATTTCTGAAAAAAAAAAAAACACCCCGCTAAGGAAACGTAATTGTATTCCTTCTGAATATTCATGGCACTTTTAAAAGGAAATATATTACGAGCAAACAATATATTTTTTCATGTAAACCTCAGCTTGTTTATTTGACAATAACGATACACTCCATCATAAAGAGAATGTGTGTTGATTTTCCCATTTTAATTAGAATTAAAAGGTGAAAAATACAAATAAATTTTTCTAAATAGTTTTAATTATTTTCTTTAAAACATATGGAATTACATACAGAAAATAAAAATAGCAATAAGTGCATTGCATTCTAAATAGATGTTAAAAAGATGAAGAATCTAAAAAAAATCACCCCGCTAATGAACCGTAATTGAATTCCTTCTGAATATTCATGGCGCTTTTAAAAGGAAATAAATTACGAGCAAACAATATTTTTTTTTCTATAAACATCAGCTTGCTTATTTGACAATTACGAGACACTCCAACATAAAGAGAATGTGTGTCATATGGTGTTGAAAAATGACAGCTTTTTTTAAAAAACCCATTTATGATAGACAGTGACAATTTTTTTTTTCTGTCTTTTAACAGATGGCGAAAATACACGTTAACGCATGCTTGAAAAGTTTTCAATTAAGTAATGTTTTTGTATGAAGCTAAAATAACAAGTTTTTCTTCGCTAAACGCTTATGTGAGTGGAAGTGAAACTAGCCTGCTTGTAACTGTGAAGGAAAAGAAATCTTTTAAAATAAAAGTAACATCAGAAAGAAAAAAATTTTGGAGTTAAACTTGTTGCAGATAGTTCGGATGTTACTTGAAAATGCTTTTATTTTGAGAAAAAAAGAAAGAAGAAACAAAAACCTCGTAAAAGTTTGAAAGTATATATCCACATGAATGGATTCTTAGTGTTTTGAAAAAAAATTCAGGTTTTGTCTTAAAGCAACTAATAATTTTTCCTCATTTAAGGTATCCGAATACGTTAAAAACATTGGTATTCTACCACATTGGCGATTTTTTTTAAAAAAAGTGTTATTTCTTGTAGTTTAGACTGTCCTTTTCCAAAACAGTTTATCGTTTCTAGGAAAAGGAAGGCCTGACCTATCATCCAGGGGAATTTTAAGTAAATTCTATTCTTCAGCTAAAATTGTCTTTAACTTCAAACTTAAATTTCATAAAAATTCCCCACCGTTCACTTGATATCTCAAAAAACTAATAGAGGTATTTACATACACATTTCAGCGTGTGTTTTAAATGATATGGGCAATGAAATGAACCAAAAGTTTTATTGCTGGTGAAATAATTTTTCATTTATCGGTGTTTTTAGAAAAATTAAGGTGTGAATTGATGGAAAAAAGCCTATATTCGTATATTTTTACCCATAACCTCCTTGCATCTCAAAATTTTTCTTAGATTTTGGTTCATTTCATTCATAATTATATTCTATAGCTTATGTACGAAGAAAAATAGGATGGCTGCATTACCATTTTGTGTAGAATGTCAACCGTTTTGCTTAAATTTTGCATTAAAATTTTCTATCAACTTTCCTATTTATCATAATATATTATATTTTTGAATTGCGATTTTGTATTTATAGTGTTTATAATTGACAACACATCTAAAAACCATAAATAGTTTTTAAAAAATGCAATTTTTCAAATTTTTTCCATCGAACTTAGTTTGTTGCCTTTATTGGTTAAAATTTTCTTCTTTTTACAGCAGTGGAAATGTAAAAGAGGAAATATAATTTAATATTAATATTCCCAAGATCAGTTTTTGAAAGCTGATGGAAAAAAAAACATAATTTCTTGATTTTTTCCAAAAAAACATGTTAAAACATGTCGTTTATTTCTTTTCTCCCATTTGTTTTGCAGTCAAAAGTATCCAATATCACCAATAAAAACAGGTTAAAAATATTGACGATGTTCTTTTTCAATCTTAACATTTTTTTTTCATCTTCGTAAATTTTGTTGTTTTTCAGAAATAATTTCGCTGATTATTATTCGAAGGAAACAACTTCGACTATTCAACTTCCGAAATACTATAAATTCATTGGTTAGATCCAAAATTCATTTTCAATCTAAAATATGTTTGCTTAAGAATATTTAATAATTTTGTAAAATCGACGATAATAAGACTTTGGAATCTTAAAATGGATTGTTTCGCATTCCTGGAATAACTTTTTTAAAAAGAAAATTTAAATAATTGGGATAAAGTACAAAAGGAAAGAAGCTCATACAAATGACGCACAAGTAAATAAATGATATAGAAACCAAAATAATAATAAAAACAGAAGAAAATCAGAAATATCTCATAATTAATTAATAAAAGAGAAGTGTTTCAGTTTATTGTATTTATAAGTCAGTTTCAAAAGACTCATTCTCATTAATATTTCATTGCCGTCATAAGGATGTTTGAAGCATTTTGGAAGTTGAATTCTGTTTCTTGGTGAATTATTTGTGTGAGTGTTTTTTAATCATCGTGGTTTAATTTCTGTTGCAGGAGTTTAGATATGTATTATTCCCCTTCGATAGCCTGATATTTACAACAATTGGCTTAATTTTAGATGATGATCAAAGATGTCAGTGATTTAGGAAAGGAATTATGGATTGATAGTCATTAGGGTTTCTTTGGATACACGTTCTGAGCATTTTTTATCTAAGTGATTAATATGAAACTTTGAGCTATTTCAAAATATAAAATAGTCAAAATTAAAACACCTCTACTCTGAACTATCCGTACAACGAACTACTCAGTGTAAAGGCTCCAAAAGTGTTAAGCATGCTATTCAGGACATGGGAAAACGGTTTAAGGGGAAAAAGAGAATTAATTCCAGAAACACTGAGAAATGTTGCTGTACAACAGAAAATATGGTGAAAGACAAATAATCACACAAAAAAAACATGAATTGTAAAATTTTTCTTTTCTTATTTTTATTGCATACACAAAAAAAGTGAAGAAACTTAAACTGTGATTGTAATTCCAGTTTCGTTCTGTAAGCAGAAATATTTGCATAAAACGTTCGTTTGTTGATATGGTTCTAAGCACAAAACGCGATAAAACTGAGAAAATGTCATTCTTATCAGCAATAGCTTCGCACGTTTTTAAAAACAAAAGAAATGCTGCCACTACATTTCGAGAGTTTCTTTGACTTGAGAATTTACGCAAAGGGCTAGGGGATATTAAAAAAAAGTCAATTTTTTTTGTACCACAAGAAAAACAGCGTCAGTGTCTTTATTCAATAACCTTTATGCACGATGGAGCATTTTCACGCATTGGATTCTTTGAACAGCAGCTTCTTTGGCAAAATTTTACTAATGATGGAATAATTAATCGTGTGATCCGGCGAACTAACCATCTCGTTCACCAGACCTTAATCCCTGCGATTTTTGGCTTTGCGGATATTTAACACTCTGAGTACCACGGCAGTTTTCACGGCCGATAACACGGCCTAAAATGACACTTACTCATTTGAACTCATTTTTATAATTATAATTTTTGTTCGTTTTTCAATAAATTTTCTGCTTATGCAAGGCAGGATTGTTTTTTTTCTTTTTCCAGAAGCCATCTATCGATATGAGCACTGATGCGTAGCTGCACAAAAATGGTAAGTATAGATTTAACTCGTAGTTGGCGTCCTAGAAAAGAAACGCAATCTTCGAGTTATCTCTTAGTTGGCAGTCAACGTGTTAAAAAGGATGCGTTTTGCCACTGCTAGTATTTTTATTATATATATTTCATACTTTTTTGTTTTTACATTCATTTCCAAATTTTTTTTTGCTACGTTAGGTTTTGCCCTAGCAGAGTAACTTACTGTAAAGAAACCTGGCATCTGTTTCTGCAACTTACAATGACATGATTACCAACGTTATGTGACAATGGTGTTGGCTGAAAATGTGCCAATGTGTAGGTTGAATTCCGCCAAGGATCAAACCTGCGATGTTCTGGTTTAAAGCCTAGTAACTTATCCATTCGACAAAAGTGATCGCGGATGTCTAGAGGCTGTTACTTGCTTATTAAAGTGTCTCCACAATACTCAATGCCAATGAGTCGGTAGAGACGAAATATTTTTATAGTGCCAAGCGTTATGGCGAACGAAGAGAGTGTTTCGGTCAGTCAACGTATTAAAAATCTTGTTTATCGAGGACAGCTGGTAACCTTGAAAGATACAAAATATTGAATCACTTTGGATGTGAGTAACATCTCAATCAACCCATTTCGATCTACAGTTGAACGAGCGGTCCAGAGAATGCAGATTTTACAACTGGAAGGAGGGAGCCGTTGTGAGTAGTTTCCCCATCAATTATGTCCATGTAATTGAATGTTTGATGTGTTGAAATAAAAATGTGTATTTTGTGTTTTCTTGCATGTTTTCTGTTGCACAGCGCCATCTGTAAATGTTTCTGGAATTAATTTATTTTCGCGTATTCAATTTTTCCATGTCTTGAATAGTATGTCCAACAATTTTGGAGCATTTAGGTACTTTTCCATAAGCTAGATGTTGCGATAAATCGCCAAATAATCTAGAGTTCCGCCAAATTTCTTAACAGCCATAAGCGGAATGGTCGTTTGGCCTTGGCTTGCGTTTGGTTCACATTGGCGAAATTTGAGCCCGGATAGCGGAAAAGAACATTTTTACGCTGAGTAACTCGCTGTGTAAATAGCTCAGAGAAGGGGTGATTTAATTTTGACCACTTTGTATTTATACAATTTTTCAACAAAAGCAGTTGAGATTAATTACGGACATTTCTGATATATAAAAAAATGCTATTAAAATTCGAGTGAAATATGACTGTTGGCAAATTAACAGATAATAAGTTTCTAAAAAACCTTATTGAAACAACATTAAATTATTGAAATGATGAGAATAAAGAGGTAATGAGCATCGTCTTATTTTGAATTCTTTGCCTACTTAAAAATTGTCTTGACACATTTATAAAATTGCAAAAAGATTAAGAAATTTTCACTACCATTCTGCATTATTATAAAAGAAGAGTAAGTGGTTAGTTATCAACAAGCCTAAATGACTGCCAAGATATAATATGTTTTACTATTATTTAAAAAATATGCTTAAGGTATCTGACTATGTTAAAAATATTGATTATCAACCCCATTGGCAATTTTTAAAAAATTGTTATTTCTTGTAATTCACACTTTTCTCTTTCCGAAACAGTTTATCTTTTCTAGGAAAGAAAAAGTCTGACCCTTCATTCAGACGTACATATTTTTCAGCTAAAATGTGTCTTTCACTTCAATTTTCTCAAAACTTTGATTTTCATAGAAATTATCCACCGTTAACATGATATCTCAAAAAAAAAATCTAGGTATTTACATAAAAATTCAGCGTGTGTTTTAAATAATATGGTCAATGAAATGAACTAAAACTTTTATTGTTAATCAAATACTTTTTTATTTATAAGTATTTTTTTTAAAAATAAGTTGTATATTTATGGGAAAAATACGTATATTTTTACCAATAACTTCTTTGCATATAAAAGTTTTTCTTAGATTTTGGTTCATTTTCTTCATAATTTATTCTATAACCTATGCACAAAGAAAAATAGGATTCCTGCATTACTATTTTGTGTGGAGTGCTAAACGTTTTGGTTAAATTGCATTAAAATTTAGTAAAAGTTTTCTTATTTCTGAAAAGATATTAAATTTTCAAACAATTTGGTTATATTCATAGTATTTTGTAATATAATTGACAATACATCTAAAAACCATAGTTTTAAATAGTTTTTTAAGAATCCAATTCATTAAAAATATTTCTTCGAACGTAGGCAGATACCTTAAAATATTATAAATATGCTGTTGATTAAAAATTCAAGATAAGATGTAAAATCTTTAAAAAGTATTTCAATAGCTTTATTAATATATTAATAGATATGAATTTTATAATAATTGTCTTATTGTAAAATATCCTTCAATAAATGAAATAAACTACTGTTACTTTATATAAACTTTAATGTTTTTTGATTGTTTAATTATAATCCGAAGAATAAAACTATACAGCAGATATATAATTCATTACAAAAGAAATATATAACCTCATTCAAACAAAACTGAAAAATTATTCATGAAAAAGTTCATGGTGCGAAAAAATTTAAAATACTTTAAGGATCAAAGAAAAAATTATAATTAATAAGTAACATCATCAGGGTATTTAATCAGAGCTAAAAAAAGTTTATTTTTAATTCAAAGAGTGTAAGTAAAAACTGTTATCTTGCAAGCAAACTGTATTAATGAAGAATTTGAAATAAATAATGACATCAAGAGTTTGAACTGGAGAACTGCTATAGAGTAAATGCATTTTCTGTAAATACCTTTCAATATTCCCTGTTCAGTAAAAAGAAATTCACTTAATATTTAAATTTTAAACAAATCGTATGACTTATTTAAAAAAATTAAAATCCTCCATGCCGTATCTCATCTAGAATCTTTTCTGTCTTAGCTTGAAGCTAAGGTAAAATCAACCATCATTTTTTAATAACATCGATATTCTACATACTTCTCTTCGGCGGATATTTTAAAATATTTCCCCCTCTTTTTACTTTAAGCGCAGTTGTGTGTGTGGTTCCCATTTTATCTTTGAGTCATTAAATATTTACCTTCTCTAAGAGAGAAAAACCCCGCTTAATTTAAAAGGTAAACAGGATTAATTCACTTTGAGTGTAATTAGAGTTGTGTTTTGCTCTCTTGAGAAAACAAAGCGGGTCTCACTTCCAAGTTCTGGCTTCATTTCTTTTTATTCACATTCATTCTCGGCGAATCACTTTCAGAAGAACGTGGCAATAAAGAGTAAAATAAAAGGAATATTTAATTAAAAACCAACCGATATTCTGAATTCATTTTCTTTATTTTATGG
>JAPMOQ010043216.1:231459-279504 GCA_026543055.1 Argiope trifasciata | reverse complement strand
ATTCGTCTTTGCTCACAAGTTATAGAATACAATGATGAATGAAATGAGCCAAAATATAAGGAAAAAAATTGAAATGGAAAGTAATTATGTTCAAAAATATACGTATATATGTATTATATCCTTAAATTCACAATTTGATTTTTCTATAAACACCCATAAACGAATAAACATTTCACCAACACTAACACTTTTGGTTCATTTCAATACCCATATTATGTAAAACACAGGCTGAAATTTTTATGTAAATGCCTCTATAGTTTTTGAGATATCATGTTAAAGGTAGAGAACTTTTGAGAAAATAAATGTTTTGAGAAAATGGAAGTGAAAGACACATTTTAACTGAAAAATTTGTGATCCTGGATGATAGGTCAGGCCTTATTTTTTTCGAAAAGACAAACTGTTTTGGAGAGAGGAAAGTCTGAACTTACAAGAAATAACAATTTGAAAAATTCACCAATGAGGTCGACAACCAGTGTTTTTAAGTAGTCGGATACCTTAAATATCAGAATTATTCTAACGTAATTCTTTTCGTGGGAATATCGTAAATTAGGGTAAATGAAAGGAATCATTGAATTATATCAGTTAAAAATAT
This sequence comes from Argiope trifasciata, assembly GCA_026543055.1. Lineage (NCBI taxonomy): Eukaryota > Metazoa > Arthropoda > Arachnida > Araneae > Araneidae > Argiope > Argiope trifasciata. The sequence goes on along the minus strand of JAPMOQ010043216.1, from coordinate 278,912 downwards.
AGCATGATTTCAGTTTCATCGTAGAATGGCAGAATAATACAGCGTTTAAATGCTATAATTTAAAATGTCCTTTGGAATTGTATTTTCTCTCTTTTATGTACAGCCGTTGTATGGATTGACATGAAGAATATAAATTATTTTTTATATAAAAAATAAAAGAGAGAAAATAATATCAGTTTTCTTTGAGGAATTAACTCTGTTTAATTAGTGTTAAAAGTTTCTGTGAAGCCGTTTCTTTTGATTAATTAATAACTCGTGATTGTCTAAAGATATATTTGCAATTAATAAAGGCATTTTAAAAAAAATATCTAATCCCATTAATGCGGCTAATTAAAACATTCGTTGCTGATATTTTATTGGAATTGCATTTTTAACGTTTAAAAACCTATGAAAGAAGTCTGTTTTGAGAGGATTTCAACAATTATAATGCATTATCAATCAGATATAATTGTTTTTAAAACGGGAATAATGACAATAAAGATGAATGATTCAATCATTAATTTAAGAGATTTAGGTTCTTAAAGTATTGAATAAACTAGTACTTCACGAAATTGAAATAATTTTTAAGAAGTATATCTGATTTACAAAAAATAAAAATATAAATGGGAACTAACTATGGATGGTGCAATATTTCAAATTCCTTTTTATTTACTTATTTTTTAAAATCTCTAATGATATTAAAAGGGAATGTATATCATGATGTGTCTCTTGGGGCTCTACTAGTCGCCTACAGATACAATTCATTTTTCTCAAGGTATTGAATAGATATGCCTAGATTTTGGAAGATGGAAATGTGTACCTAGAAGAGAATATTTTAAAATTTCATTTGATGAAAAATTTAGCTAAATAGAAAGCAGTATTTATTAATAATTTCTAGAAATATCAGTGTACAAAATACAAAAATAGTTTTTGCATTAAATTAAAATGCGGATTTCCTATACAAAAAATGAAATTAAATTGTGACTTGTAAAACTTTTTAGTGGTTTATGAAATAAATTTTAATATAATGTTGTTAATGTTGATTTTCCCCTCCTGCATATTCCATTTCTAAGCCTTAAAAGCAATTAAATATTAAATGACTCAAAAAGACGATTAGCCTAGTTTTGTAGAGCAGAAAGAGCTCTATCCAATGAGTACTATATGTTTTGTCAAAAAAAAAAGAAAATATAAAAACTATACGAACTTTCCCTCCCCCCAGCCTAATAGATTAAATATTGATCAAATAATTCAACAATAACATGAAAAAAGAATAAATGCTTTTCTATTACATCAATTTTCAATTCACTGAAATTGACTTTGAGATAATTGAAGAAAGTAAATCTGAAAAGTAAGCATATCACTGGTCCCTTTTGGAGTTCATCATACCGCCTACTTCCACACTTTTATTTTAAAAGCAAAGAAGCGGAAAAAAATTGGCAAGACGGTAACAAATCATGAGAATACTTTCCGAAAGGGAATATTTCTAAGATCTCTGTGACAGCGCAGTTTTTTCTTTGTCTTATATGTAATATAAGAGGGCTTCCCCTCCCAACACTAAGCGTATGTTTTCCAGTTGAAAAATTGATTTTGTAGCGGGCCCCGACGTGATGTGGGGCCTAGATAGGGCCTTTTTATTATATTAATGTCCCAAAGACGCTCGGTGTGCAGAATTTTTACGAAGGGGTTTAGGAATACACTTCGATTTAACCTCAGTTCGTGGTAGAGAGGGACGTGATTGAATAAATGTTACGAATGTAAAGAATCGAAAGGTTTTTTTTAACATTCCATCACATTTGCTTAGAACAGCAATTCTGTTCGCAGTTGATTCGTGTATTGAAATTGGTTTAAGTTATCCGACTACGTTTGAAGGAATATTTTTGAAAAATTGGATTGTGTAAAAACTATGGTTTTTAAGTGTATTGTCAATTATAGTACACAATACTATTAATACAACAGAATTATTTGAAAATTTATATGTTTTGATAAATAGGAAAATGTGTAGTAAATTTTAATGGAATGAACCAAAACGGTTCACATTCAACACGGAATTGTAATGTAGCATTCCTATTTTTCTTTGTACACAAGCTATAGAATATAATGATGAATTGAAATGAACCAAAATCTAAGAAACGTTTTGAGATGCAAAGAAGTATTAGGTAAAAAATATACGCATATATGCATTTTTCCATTAATTTACAACGTAGTTCTTCTAAACACACCTATAAATGCAAAGGTAATTCCCTAAATATAAAAGTTTTGGTTCATTTCATCGCCCATATTATTTGAAACTCACGCTGAAACTTTTATGTTAATACCTCTAATAGTTATCGAGATCTCAGGCTAACGGTAGAGTATATTTATGAAAATTAAAGTTTTGAGAAAATGGAAGCTAAAGAGAAATTTCAGCTGAAAGCATATGTTACCCTGGATGATAGGTCAGGTCTTCCTTTTGCTAAAAGAGATATACTGTTTTAGAAAGAGGAAAGTCTAAATTGCAAGAAATAACAATAAAAAATTATTGGCCAATGTATTCAATAACCAGTGTTTTCAGCGTTGTCGGATACCTTAAAACAATTTGATACATAAAACAGAACGTACATTATATGTTGCTTCACCCCAAAAAAGTTATATTAAGTGCAATCAATAAATAAATTGGCAATGGATGAAAGGTAAATTGGAATAGGGTGAAAGGAAGGACAGTATATTAAATACGAACAGACAAGTATTCATTTTTATATAACAGATTTGTGTATTCTTTTAGAAAAGAATTCATTTGAAATGGTTAAAATGAATTTATTTTGAATATTCGTAATTTCTAATTATACATGTAAATATAATAGCTGGTACCCGACGCCTTGCTACTGCCAAAAAAAAAAACAAAACACATTTTCATAAAAATTAAACACATAAAAATTAAAAATTCAATAATTCGATGCGTGTCTTGGACACGTCATTGTAAGCGATGTGGTTAATGAAGGAATTGATAATTGTTTTTAATTCATTGTTAATGGTATGTCTTTAATGAAAGGCTTTATTTAATAAATTCTTGTCAGTATGAACAATTATTAGTCATGTACCATTCTCAGGTTTAAAGGGAAATTTTGTTTGTTCCTCAAAATTAAATGCTAATAATTCTTCATTTAACGATGCTGCTAAAGTATGAATTATAAAATACTCCTCGATGCCAAAAGGTTGATTTGATTTTAAAATCTGCTAAGTACATTTTATTTTATACTAGCTGGTACCCGGCTCGTTGCTACTGCTGAAAACATATTATTCAGTGTAATCAATCAATCGTTTGGAAAAGTTTTATCGAAATAGATGACAGTACATGAAATACGAACAAACAAATATTACTTTTTGTATATTAGATTTGCGTATTCTTTTAGAAAGGGGAAACTAGGTGTTTTTTCCAAACGGTAGTGAAAGAAACTATTTATTGTATCTCGTGATTCGTTTCATACACGTTCAGAATACTCGAGTTTAATTTTAGAAAATGTCAATAAAATATTTACCTTCAAAATGGATTAAACATAGAAAATATATTTATACCAAAAATTCATTCATATAGTTGAAACGATAATTTTTGAAAAGTAAGATGGCGCAAAATTGTTTGTATTGCAATAGTTTTAGTGGTTACTGCGAAGAGCACCAAAATTAATTAAAAATTAAAAATTCCAGTGTTGGTCTCCCCAAAATGTACTCGCATAATTGGCAATAAAATTTTTACCTCAAAGAATGACTCACATAACATTTGCTTACTATAACAACAAAATATGGGTCAAATTAACATCTATCATTTTGAAAAAAAACATCTCATTTTGATCTTATGTGATTGTTTTGGAATTCGTTCCTTTTTTTCTTCTCCGAAAAATTGCTGCATTGCAAAGAAACAATCGAGTGTCGATAGCCGAATGCTTATAACACTGGTTTCCCATTTGATGGACCGTGAGTTCGAATTCCGGTTGATTCAAAATTTGTTTCTCCTTGTTTCGTGTTCCAGAAGATTCTAGACATTTCTTTAGGTTACCAGATAAGTGCTCTGGACTTTTCCAAACCGCGGTGGCCTGGTGGTAAGGTCTCGGCTTCGGAATCGGAGGGTTGCAGGTTCGTGGCCCGATTCAACTGAAGAACCTCCGTGTAAGTGGGTCTGTTGCACGTTAAATACATCGGGGTCAAATGTCCTCGGACTTGTGTGGTGTGGAAATTTGGAGAGGGATTGCCAGGTTAGGTGTCATCCTCATCCTCTGACCATGGATCAAAACAAAGAGGTTCGCCCCAAAAGATCACTGAATCGTGGTGCCCTGGTAGTAAGGTCTCGGCTTGGGAACCGGAGGGTTTCAAGTTCGAGACTCGATTTCACAGGAGAACTATTCTGTAAGGGGGTCTCTTACACGTTAAATCTATCAGGCCAAACGTCCTCACGTTGGTGAGGAGTGGTGTGTGCCAGTTCAGGTGTCGTCCTCGTCATCTGACCGTGGTTCAAAATGACAAGGTCCGTCCCAAAATCATACTAGTGTTGCTTTACAACGGGCAGTTAATATAACTAAACCCAAAAGACCCCTATTGTTGCTTTTTATATAACTATTTAATATAACTAAACTAAATTGGACTTTTCTAACTGTGTTTTGAAGTGTATTCTAGAACTTTTCCTGCTGGAATAAAAGCCGAAGATCTCTCAGTCACAGTGTTCAAGAGTTGAGTCAATAAATTGGTTTAACTTTACTTCCTGTGTCTTCTTGAGTTCCATCTACGTTCAATAAATGATTGAAAATTTAATTAATATTTTAGGAATAAACAGTGATTTTTAAAAAGACCTTTTAAGTGATTTTACAACCTTATTTTTCAATTTATGAGCTAAATGTGGCTTGATGAAAACAGTATGTGATAAATTTTACTTAAAAATGTGAAAAACATTTCACAAGATTTATATATATCTTTGAATTTCTTTCGAATCAAGAAATGAAATAGATCAAATTCAAAAATTCAAATTTCTTTCGGAGTCCAATAAAAATTATTGATAAACAGAAATTTTGAAGTTTGCATTCTAGTTATATATATTAGAAATTTTAATGAATCTTAAATAATGTTTGTTTATTTTAAAAACTAGCTAGAAAGAAAATTCACAAAAATTAAGAAAAATATCATTAATAGAAGACAATTGAAAGAAAGCAGATTCATTATTAATATTTTTCATTGGAAGAATTTTTTTTATTGGCACAGGAATTTCAATCCGCAAAACATGAATTTATTCAAAGTTGGAAAGAAATCTGAATACAGATCAAATTTTAATTATTCGTTTTATATTTGAAGACGCATTTTCTATAAAAAATAATTCATTCTTGCTCTTCGAAAATATATGCTAATAGAAGAGGAACGCTACTGAAAACGATAATTAAATTAAGCAAATTTTATGGCTAAACTTTTTTGGAGCATTAATTTAGGTGGTTCTCAATCAAAAATCAAAAAGAAAGACAGCACTTTAAAAACAGTTTTTGATTAAAAAAAATTGTAACGAATCATTATGTCAAAATATATTAAAAAGTGGATTGCGTTCTTTCTTTTTTTTAATTCTATTACTATCTGCAGAATTAAAAAAAATTGCAAAGTTTCTTTTCATGCTTTTTGCTGAAAGGTTTTTCATTAAAGTGATGGCAAGTAGTTTGCTCTTGTTTTTGCTTGAAAGAGATTTCATCTAGATCAAAGTTTTTGTCGACAGAAAAATTCACAATTCAAATATGGATAGCTTCTAATTTTAACTTTTTGTTCATCTTTTAAGTTTTTTTTTAAAACTTAGGCATTTTTAATCTTATTTCAATTTTAGATGAATTCATTCGAATATTGTTATATTTATTTATTTTTATCGAATGGAAATTAATCTACTCTTCAAAATCATAGAAGCTTGTATTTTTCCTATTTTAAAATATCATTATATATTTGAATTTTTAAGTGCCTTCCTTTTTAATAGGAATATTTTGTAAAACAAACTAGGAAACATTCTTTGCATTAAAGAGTCAAGGACATTGGTCAATAAATAAATAAATGAAAATATTTAGGGTCAGTTGAAAATATAAATTACAGGAAAAACATTTGATAAGTTTAAAAATGCGTTCGAAGAACAATTTTTGAAAAATTGGATTTCTTAAAAACTATTTATTACTTTTAGATGTATTGTCAATTATAAACACTATAAATTCAAAAACAATTATTTGAAAATATATTTTGATAAATATGAAAATGTGTAGTACATTTTGAATGACTTTGAAACAAAACAGTTAACAGTTTACATAAAATTGTAATGCAACAACTTTATTTTTCTTTCTACACAAGTCATAGAATATGAAGACGAAGAAAATGATCCAAAATCTAAGAAACATTTTGAGATGCAAAGAAGATATATGTAAAAATATACGGATATAGACATTTTTCCATAAATTCGCAACTTAATTGTTCTACAAACACTTATAAATGAAAAAAGTAATTCACCAACAATAAAACTATTGGTTCATTTCATTGACCACATCATTTAAAACACGCGCTGCAATTTTTATGTAAATAGCTCTGTTTTTTCTTGAGATATCATGTTAACAGTGGAGAATTTTTACGAAAGGTTTTAAGAAAATGGAAGTGAAAGATAAATTTAAGCTGAAAAATAGGTGACCCTGGTGGATAGTTTAGGTCTTCCTTTTCTTAGAAAAGATAAACTGTTTTGGAAAGAAGAAAGTCTGAACTACAAACAATAACAATTTAAACAAAATCAAGGAATGTGGTCGAAAACCAATGTTTTTAAAGTAGTCGGATACCTTAAGAAATGTCCAATACCTCACGTTTATCAGATAAATCTATACTTATAATAAAGCTCAAAGTGTGTATTTTGGCACTCTACAGGCCAGACCGTTGGACCTACAGCTACCAAATTTGGCACATGTGTCCCTTACGGATCGGGAATGTGCAAATCAGAGTACATTTTTAATTAGAATTTTAATTGATTAAAAATTAGCTAAAAAAATTTCAACTTTTTTTGCTATAAGTAATATTTTAAAAATATTAAAGCTCAAAATTCGATTTCACATCGTAATACAGATAAAAAAATATCTTTTTAGTCATACTAATATTTTAAATCAATGAATTTAATTTTTATTTTCAATGAATTGTAAAACAAATAATTTAATCATATTTTTGTAACAGTAAAAATATAACTTAAGCTTCACACGCTCGCATTACGGGAAAAAGGGAAAAAATTATATTTTGTCAATATGTTGCCATCACATTGACAAAAATTCAATAAATAAATAAACAATTATTGCACATTAAACATATGAAAATGTAATTTTCAGCACGTGACTGTATGCAATGAAATAATTATGAAATACGTTTTTTTCTGTAAAAAGAAAACTTGAAGGAAAAGTGTTAGAGTTTTGATTCCCTCCGGTGGAGAATCTGGGAAAAATCTGTTTTCCTAAACGCATGTATTTAAGACGCCGACGGGGCAACATTGTAGAAAATAAGTCAGACATTTTTGACTGAATATGCCTTACAAGTGAATCAGACTATCTTGTATGAAATAAATCGGACACTTTTGTCTGAATACGCCTGATGAAGCCTAAACACATCTGATAAGAGAAAAAGGTCATTAAGCTATAGGCGAGCATAAAACAGCATTCAGTAAGATGTCAAACACCATGATTAGACCATTTGAGTACATGAATGATCTGGCATCATCTCCTCTCTTCTGATAACGAGACACACTTCCTATGCGAGGTATTGTGCCGCGTTGGTGATCTTTCGGAATCACTTAGAGGTTTCACCTATGCTGTTGCAGCGTTTCGATCATTTATTATTTCAGTTTTAGAGGGAACAACACTAGAGGGAAGAAAATAATGTCTAATTGATCCGTTAGATGCCTCTATCATCAACTATTAATTTTATCCATAAAATTTTCATACTTTAATAAAAAGTGAGTGAGCAAAAATCTCCAGGAACTATTTAATAATTATATTGCCTCGCTCTAATATAGTGGATGAAGGCGGGGATAAAATCCCTCTGGACCCATCAGTTGCAGTCTGGATGTATCTCGGCTCCTAATCGACGGATCATTAAAATTCTCGATGTTTTGAGTATTATCCATTTTGTCGCCAAATGATCGCCAAGTTTGTCACCAAGCCCTGGGATCCCTGACGTCGCACTCATTATCTATTCAATACAGATAACTGTAAATCTGTCTTCCTTACGATGACAGTATTAGAGCGAGAAATTAAAATTACAGGTTCGTAACAATATTATAAATATATAGAAGTTTAATAAACGCTGAAGCCTCCTGATAGATTGGGTAAAATATTATATAATAAATAACTGGATTAAAAATTGAATTCTTTGACTTGGCCAAACGTCTTCCTGCTGGTGTGGAAATTCGGATAGGGGGTACCAGCTCAGGTGTCGCCATCGTCATCTGACAGTGATTGAAAGGTATGAGATTTATTCCTAAATAGCCCTGGTGTGGCTTTAAAAGGGGATGTGAATAAAATGAAATAAACGAGAAGAGGCAAATTATAAAACAGGAATGGGGGAATAAAAAATAAAAATCTGGAAGGATGTTTTCTGTGTTATAGAGGAATTCTGAAATCTAATTGACTTGATCTAAAACGTAAAACGAATCATTAAAAGTAATTGGAGGAAAAAGTTTTTACTGGATTCCACATATTTAGCACGAAATGTTAAGAAATTAAAAAAAAAAGTTTGGAGAGGAAGGTGCGAACTCTGTCCTAGTCATCTGACAGTGGTTCAAAATGACGAGGTCCGTCCGAAAATAGCTCTAATTTTGCTCCAAAACAGGACGTTAATATAACTAAAATAACCTCAAATCCATCTGGGCCTCCCACTGTTGAAGGGTGTGGAAGTTTGGAGAAGGGGATACGAGGTCTGGTGTTGTCCTCGTCATCTGACAGGTATTCAAAATTATGGGGTCCATCCCAAAATAGCTTTGGTATTGCTTCAAAACAGGACATTAATGTAACTAAACTTTATATTTCAAAAAATACATTTATTTTCTTCTCTATTTCTTTTTATCCTTATTTTCTTCTCTATTTCCAACTACGATTATCAATTTCAAACCGTTCTTTCATATTGTATCGTATTATTTACATCATTTTAAATTAATTTTAACCCTCCGTTCGAAAGCATTTCGACAAAAGTCCTACTTGAGATCGTGTCACTTTTCCTTACCAACACAACGGTGTCGTTTCCATTCAAAATGCGATGCCATTAAGTAAACAAGCGAGCAATCCTAAATCCGTAATGACGTACCCAATTGCTCCTCAAAACGGTGGACAAGTACTCCTGCTCTTGAAATTCTCCTCCACAATTAATGTCAATGGGAGGAATATAAAAATGACGCTTCGAATCGTGACGTCACAATTAACGAGAGACGAATGCCACCCGGAAAAGGGGAAAAACGAGACCATTAAGAGTTTTGACGCGAGAGATGGCAACGGAAACCAATAAGGCACGCAGCAGAGTTATATCTCTTAGCAAACGGCAGGGGTCTTCTCGGAACAGAACGAGTCTAATTTTACTGCTCGTTCAGCCCTCGAAGGGGAGTTGAGTTGAAAAGTTACAGATGGTCGCGATGTTCTGTGCAGCAATTAGAACGAGGTATTATTCGCCACGAAATTATTATATTAAGCAATAAAGAGGAGGGATGGTGAGAGAGTCAGGTTTAAGGTATCCGACTACGTTCGAAGGAAGGTTTTTGAAAAATTGGATTTTTAAAAAACTGTTTATGGTTTTAGATGTATTTCCAATTATAATACAAAAAACTATAAATGCGACAGAATTATTGGAAAATATAATATATTTTCAGAAATAGGAAAATTTGTAATAAATTATTATATTACGCAATAAAAAGAATAGATGGTCAGAGAGCCAGGTTTAGGGTATCCGACTACGCTTCGAAAGAAATTTTTTGAAAAATTGGATTTTTAAGAACTACTTGAGGTACCCAACTACGTTCGGTGGAAAAATTTTGAAAAATTGGATTTTAAAAAACTATTTAAGGTATCCGACTACGTTTAAAGGAAAGTTTTTAAAAACTAGATTTAAAAAAAACTATTTAAGCTATCTGATTACTAAAAAAACACTGTTTATCGACCCCTTTGAAGAAATAGTTTCATTATTATTATTTCTTGTATTTCAGACTTTCCTCTTCCCAAAACAGTTTATCTTTTCTAAGAAAATTAAGGTCTGACCTATCATCCAGGGGAATTTTAAACAAACCAGACTTTTTCACCTACAATTTCTCTTTAATTTCCATTTTCTCAAATCTTTAGTTTATAAAAATTCTCCACCGTTGACCTCAAAAACGAAGAGTGATATTTGCATGATACATTCAGTGTAATAATTTGAACAATGAAATGGACCCAAGGTGTTATGGCTGGGGAAATACATTTTCATTTGCAGGTGTTTTTAGAGAAATTGGGTTGTGAATTTAGTAAAAAAGGCGTATATGAGTATATTTTTACCCGTCAATTCTTTTCATCTTAAAATGTTTCTAAGATATTGATTCATTTCATTCATCATTATATTCTACAACTTATGTACAAACAAAAAATAGGATTGCTTCAGTACAGTTTTGGGTCAACCATTTTGTTTAACTTTCATGAACATTTGCTGCAAATTATCCTATCTCTCAAAATATATTATATTTTCAAATAAATGTTTTTGTATTTGTAGTGTTTATTATTAATAATGCATCTAAAACAATAAATAGTTTTGATTTAAATAGTAAAATTTAAAAAATATATTCACCGTGTTCTAAAAATATATCTTGTGGAATAATATACGGCATAATTATTGAAGAATTAATATTTGAATTAGTTTTTAACTAAAATCCTGACTAAAATTTTTAAAAAAGTTATTAAAGAGTATTTATTATTCAAGAAATAATTATATAATAAATACTTGTAGATTAGGCAAAAAGTTTTGAAAAAGTTTTGCAAAAGACTTTACTGAATTTACCAATAGTATTTTACCTATAAACAGTATAACAATAAAAAAAAATTAAATTTCTTAAGTAAAGAAAAATAATCCGATGTGAGTTTTTAAAATCTGATAAAAAAATTTTAATCGGCTGTTCTTTTCATTCACTTTAATTTGATTCTTTTCAATTTTTATTTCAAATTATTTAGTTTCTGCTCATAAGAATAAACTTCAAATAAATAATTTTTACAAACTTAAATTAAGATTAAAAAAAGGAAATTGGAATTTAAAGGAATACATTTTTGTTCAATATATAAAATATTTTAGCCTCAGATTTTTTGTTCGAAATTTCATTATTGTTAATACAAAATTATACTAAAAAGAGAATATTAACCTTAGAAATTTTCGATCTGGTTTCCTAAAGCCTAAGCTGTCTTATTTAAATTTAAGAGAGACATTTGAATAATAAAGAGCCTCTAGACAGTAATTTGAGTTCTTTCTCTCCCCTATTGTCCTATTGTGTTAAAAGCTCCTTTATTCAAATCCTTGAAATGATTTTAAAATGTATAAATGATTCTGTTATTTATTCAAAAGAACAGAGTATTCATTCGCAGCTTTTCAAATACATTTCATTGTTTCTAGATTTAAAAAAAACTCAACTATGGTTATTGCCAAGCTTGGAATTAATTCCTGGAATAAGGAAAGAAAACTAGTCTGAAGATTTAGTTTTAATTTTCTGATTAATTCTCTTGCTTTGAAAAGTGAGTATTTTATGCAAATACGGATTTAAACAAGAAAAGTGGTAAATATTTATATATGTATTTTTCACTTTTAAAAGTAAAAAAAAATATTCATTTCTTATTTTTATTGAAGTCACATCGTTATTATGTGTTTACGAATTGGAATTTGATGTATACAGAGAAGAAAACTGTTTCAGTTATATTGAAACGGTAAAATTATTCTTAAAGTATCCGATTACGTTGAAAACGCTGGCTATTCACCACATTGGCGAATTAAATTTTTTTTCCCTTATAGTTCAGACTTTCCTCTTTAGAAAACAGATTATCTTTTCTGAAAAAGAAAGCCCTTACATATTGTAAAACGTCACATATTTGTTAGTTTCTAAAATTGGTCTTTAACATCAATTTTCTCAAACCTTTAATTTTTATAAAAATTCTCCTCCGTTAACATGATATCTCAAAAACTAGTTGAGTTATTTGCATAAAAATTACAGAGTGTGTTTTAAATAATATAGGCAATGAAATGCACCAAAAGTTTCATTCTTGGTGACAACCTTTTATTTATAGGTGTTTTTAGAAAATTAAGTTGTAATTTTAAAGGGGGAAATGCATATATACACATATAATAGGATGGCTGCATTACAATTTTGTGTAGATTGTGAACCGTTTTAATTAAATTTCATCAAAATTTACTAACAATTTTCCTATTTCTCAAAATATGTTATATTTTAAAACAGTTTTGTTGTATTTTTTACTATAATTACCAATAAATCTACAAACCATAGTTTTAAATAATATTTTTAATGTAGTTTTTTCAAAAAAATTTCCTTTGAACTTAGTCGGATACCTTAAATCAAATCAAAATAGTAGAATAAAATCAAAGATGGGAGCCAATTAAAAACAGCCAATGTTCTTGAAGGATTTCATGACAGTATTTATAATCTTATTATTTTATTTTTTACTGTATTTCAAACAAAAAAAAAATACTATGCATTATTCATTTCTTACTTTTTTTAGGCTTTTAAAATGTGAGCAGTTTAGGAATTCTGAATTTCCATGAATCAAATATTGTTTTATAAATACATTATCTATCTTTCAAAAACGTTCTTTTTGGAATGCAAAATCCATTAACAGTCAAAAGAGCTTTCCGATACTCCGAGAATGGTTTTAATGTTATGCTGTTTCTCTAATTAGTCGTGAATTAACAAATATCCCTAATGAATTATTCGTTTTCAAAGTTAAGAAGATTAGAAAGAGTGAACATTTCAAAGGCACTATTTCTATTTTCCAAGAAAATCGAAAATCGAATATTTATGCGCAAAGCTCGAATTTCGCAATGAGTGGTAATTACCTGCTAAAATTAGAAGTAAAATAAAGATTTGATGGAAATGTTTTATTTAATACCGATTTTACTTTTATAATAAATAAAAAAAGAAAATACGATCTAAATAGGGTCTTTCTGTTATTATCCTCGTATTTTTATGATGTCGGTTTTCTGTAAACTAATTTTAATTATTGCTATTAAATATAAAAAAAGTTAAAAGTGAAGAATATTGTGACAGTAGCCTTGCCAAAGATACCAAGTCGCATATAAAGATGGCGGACAAACATTTCTATGATGGTTACCACCCTATGCTTTAAAATTATGATCAAAATCAGTTTATTAGTTAAAAACTGATTTTGGTTTTAATTTCAGATTTATTTAATCTGTGAGAATATTATTATTATTATTTTAGCCATTTAGCTATACCACTGCTTATCTTAATAATTTTGTCGAAGTTTTTCTAACCGACAAAACCGTTGTCTGTTGTGTAAAGATCAAAATTAAGAGCGCGCGATGCCTGTCAGCCTTTGAAAAAGGCACTGGACAGAATTTTGTAACTTAAAAAAATTCCTACGGATTCGCTACCGACGGCAGCGGGAATTTAGTAATTTCCCTAGAGCATTGAACATTGAGGACTGTGTGAATAACAGGAACAGTACATACAAGCAAATATTATTTCCTAACTTCATCAACTCTCAAAACATATATACATTCCACTCACCCTTCATCCATTCTGCAGATTTAAAATACGTTTAACCGACATCCATTCTTGCGCAATTGCCTACATAACAAATTATTAATGTAACGAACGTTACAGCAGCAAAAGAATGACGAGAACTGCGAAGAATTCCATTGCAGCTGTCTTTTAAAGTCAGAATGTAGACGATTTCGTTAATTACGATTTCAGACGATTTTTCAAAGCGCGTACTAACAATTGAAAATAAATATTTCCTATTCGTATTTATATTAAAAACAGAATTGTATTTATTATGAACAATAAAAAAACCCTTTCAATTATAATAAAGAACAAAATTAAAATCCATAATCAATATATTTTTTTTATTTTTAATTTGTCATTTTTCATAAAATAGTTGTAGTTTATGTGGAAAAAAACTATTCTAAAAAGTAGTAAACAAAATAGAATTAAGTTGGTTCACACGAGGGTAATAATGTATAGCTATAGTACGCAAATTTCGTGCAGGTTATTCTCAGAGATGATAAATTTATGACAGATTATGAGAGAAAGTTTTGGGGAGACCAACTTTTGGGATATTTAATTTTAATTAAATTCTTGTGTTTTCCGCGGTAATCACCAAAAGTAATTTTGCAGCCTGCCGATTTTCACAAATTATCATTTCAACTATATTAACGATTTATGGTATAAATATGTTTTCTATGTTTAATCAATTTTAAAATAAATATTTTATTCACATTTTCTAAAATTGAATTTGAGAATTCCCAACGAATCTTAAACGAATCAAGCGATACAATAAATATTTTCTTTCATTACCCTTCTGAAAGAACACTAGCTTTCCGATTCTAAAAGAATTCATAAATCTAATATATAAAAAAGGATATTTGTTCTTATTTTATGTACTGTCGTACCATTCATCCTATTTTGATATAACAGTGTAAGATTATTTATTGCTCTTAATATTATTTTTTCGGTGACAGCAACGCGCCAGGCACCAGGTAGTAAGCAAATAAACACGATTCGTTTCTATTGAATACAAAGCAAAAAATGTTCTCAAACTACTTCTACCCTTCAACAAATCAATTCTCAGAGATGTTCACACTACAATTCCCTCTTGCCATTTACAAGAGAAAAACGATTTTCTTTTTACCACTTACATAGTTCGCTACTTCTTACTCTTCAATTCTTTATGTATTGACTTGAAAATCCATTCCGAAAGATGCCGAAGAGTTTTAAGAGTACAATGAAAGTAATTTTATTTCCCTTTTTATTTCACTTTATACTTTTAACTGAATGTTTTATTTCTTTCCAACAACTAAGCTACGCCTACAAGTTGGTGGCTTAACACTTTGATGAACGGCGACGAGTTGACTCGTGTTTTCATCCCCAAATGTTTTTTGTTAACTCCTCTTTCCATAACCTACCATTGCTGACCGGGGACGAGTCAACTCGTCTTTCCATAACCTACCATTGCTGACCGGTGACGAGTCAACTCGTCTTTTCATACCCAAAAGTTGCTGAACAGTGAAAAGTTAACTCGTATTTTCATACCCAAAATTTGCTGGCCGGTGACGAGTTAACTCGTCTTTCCATGTCAAAATGCTGCTGACCGGTGACGTGTTAACTCGTCATTGCACTTGCGTTATCTATTTCAATTTATGAGACCAAGAGCGATATAGAATATTGCAAAAACTTGGCGTATCCTGTTGAGTCGTGTCCGCTTTGTATAAAAAAATATTACGTTTCTTGGTATTTAGGTTTTATCGCAATTTCAGAAAAAATTGCAAAAATTCAATCATGACTGAACGTATCGGCGAAGAATTTTTCAACAAACTATACGCGGATACTTTATCTGATTGCCCAAGTAATTTTGAAATATATTCACTGGCAATAATCACTGTCGTAAAAACAAGTCCAACTAGGAGGTGTATAGTATGCTCTTCAAAAGGAATGCGCGGCGAAACGAGATATATCTGTAAAACCTGTTGTGTACCATTACCAGCATGTGATTGCCACACAGTTTATCATACAAAAATTATTATTACAAGTTATATAAAAGTATATCCAAAAGCTATATAAAAATATGTCCAAAGTTTAATTTAATTTCATTCAATAAAAATAACATTTATTGGAGTTTATTTAGAACGGTTTTACTACCATATACAATTACAAAATAATATTGTAACATCCGATCTGGTCCGATCAAATAAAAGGTTGCGTTTTAATCAAATTACTTTATTTACAGCTTTAATGTACAGAAAAAAAATACGCTTTATCATTTAGATTAAGTGAACAGTTTTATGTGGAACACCACAAGAATAATTCCTCGAAATATTTCGGAGAAACTCACGAGAACAGATAACCAGCTGTCAAAATTTCACGTTGGTACCGGGATTAAATCCAGGAATCCACTGAATTCCTCGGGTGGAATTTTCTCTCGAAAGTTCAACTTTCATCTCCTCTGGACCTACTTCATCAAAAAGACTCTTAGTCTCCCCTTTTCTCTCCAAACTCTTCGCTTTTTCTCTCTTCCTTTAATTCCAACTCTCCTCCACATTGGAGCATTTGGGCTGCCGATTTTCCAATCGTCGTTCAGCAAAACCTTCATTGGTCTACAGTTGACAGCAGGAATGCTCGTGGTCCTCATTGGAAAATAATGCAGGATACAAATCTGTATCGCAGACACGATTAGTGCACGGGTGCTTCTATATCTGGACTCACTCTAAAGGGCCAGATGTACGTTCTTAAAAGGAAGGTCCTCTATAGGTAAGCAATTACACTTCCATAAAACGTCGCCATTGAGATCAGTTAGGAAAGGGCAATTAGGGAGCGTGTGAAAACAAAATCATAATGGTCATGCCGGTGAGAAGCTGAATCATTACAATATTTATCTGCAAAACCTGTATATCTACAAAACAAAACTATATATATCTACAAAACCTGTTGCTTACCATTACACGCAAGTGATTGACAAAATTATTATTAAAAGTTTTATAAAAATATGTCCACAAGTTAAATAAAAATATGTCTAAAAGTTAAATAAAAATATGTCCAAAGTTTAATTTCATTCAATCCAGTATAAATAACATTTATTAAGAACGGTTTTACTCCCATATCCAATTACAAAATAATAGCTGGTGACCTGACATAGTTTCTGTGTAGAATTCCCGTTTCAAGTGTTAAATTGCAGTTTGAAGGCATCACGTTTCATCTAGAAATAAGAAATGATTGCTGACTTCTTTCTAATCCGGTGCATAGGGGACTATTTGATAAAAAAAGGGGATATTCTTAAGCTTGTTAGGTAAGGAAGATATCGCAGTCCTTGGGAAGGTCAAGTGTGTTTGGAAAGCCATTGCTTTCCTCGAGAAGACAGATAAAAAAATAACATATTCGCGCCTGTTGGGTTCTTATGTATTTCGTATATTATTCTTTCTTTGATTGTCTGCAATAAAGTTCTGGGATTTGGTCGTACTCATTAGTAAATACTTTGAATACGAAGGTATGGAATTAGATCATAGGTGATTTTTTTTCTCGAAAAAGATTATAAAATGTTATTATATGCTTAAAATTGATTAAAAAAATACATAGGATTCAGTAATATATCATCTGATACACAAAAGTGCTAAGAAAATAGAAATCTCTATAAATAAAAATGAATGTTTCTATGTATGTCTCTTATGTGCTTGCCGTACCTCTCATCCGATTGCGATGAAACTTCGACTAATTAATTCTTACAATTACGGGATGGTTATAGACATAGTAAAATTAGGTAATCTATATAAATAAAAAAAGAATGTTTGTCTGTATATGTCTTATGTGATTGCCGGACAGCTCATCCGATTGCGATAGAACTTTGAATACTTATTACTTGCACTTAATTGTTTCGGCTGAAGATGGAAAAAATATTCTCAACCTTAAAGTTTTGAATAATAAAGTTAAAAAAATAGAGTTAATATTTTGTATGCTTCTTCTTAATATAACATTCGGTTTTAATAAATGTATTCATTTCCAATACGAAAATAAATGCTATTCTTTCTACCATTCCTAATTAAAGAAGAGAGTTATTTCAAATTTGAAGCGGTATTTCCAAAATAATTTCTTCTGCTGCAGTAACGCGCCGGGTACCAGCAAGTTTAAGAATTAAAAAATCCTTTTGAATTTGGAAGTTAATCTAACGGTATGCTTCAAATTTATAAGAAAAGAACACTAATACTTAGTTTTTGGTCTAAGCACTAACCCAATTTCTATCAGTTTTTCAGATGCTGGAATTTAACAGATAAATCGTATAAAATGTTCACATGTTTTCACAAAATGAATCTTTAAATTCAATTGTAAGACTTTCTTAAATGCACTGAAGACTTACTCTCTTTTTTTATAATATGCAGAACGTATTTAGAAATTATGTCAAAATAGAAAAAATATGAATGACAATTTATGAGACTATTATAATTTAGAGATTGTGGAAGTAACAAACATGCAGAGAAACGTTAATACATAATTTAGGCATATATATACTATATAAATAACTTGCTCATATAACATATTCAATTATAAACATTATGGCATTTAACTTTATAAAATAGCGATTTTGAAACGGTTTAGAAAAGTCTAGAAATTAAAAATATCTAATAGAAAATATTGGATAAATTGGCTAAAAGTGAACTTTCCTTCATAATCTCTTACCTGAAAGAAAAAATGTAATGATATCGATATATATATGGAAAAGACAATATATAATTAACAAAACTAGTAATTCAGTATTAAAATTCAAAGAATGAAAAAATTCCGAACAATATTCTAATAAAGGATACAAAAATATAATTTTTCCCTCAAATTTTAAAATGAATATGATTTTCATGAATTAAAACTATTTATTATTTTATAATCATGTTAATTTTAATTGAACTTCAAATAAAATAAATAAAACTTTATCGTCATTTTTAATACGATTTTATCCTAACAAAATTTTAACCTAGATTCTTTTTTCAGTCGATGTTTTGGATAAATCAAAATTTTACTGTGATTCTACATGGGGCGAGTGAAATTAGCCAAGTTCCACCGAACTATCATCAAACTTGAATAACCAATAATTTACAAAAATGCTCGGCTCATAAAGGTGAAGGCTGTAATTTTGGTCTTACAATGTACAAAACGTTAATGTAACACGAAAAAGCTGAAAAATAGCTCATACTTCCTCACATAATTATGTCACGTAGCGTCCAAAGCTTAAGAGCTGTTTTCGAACTAATTCGGTAGATCTGGCAGAATTTCAAGAAAAGTTTTTTTTCTTACTGGTTTATTTTCTTTTATTGGCATTGCACAATCAATTGAGAATCTATTTCTTGAAGTTTTAGTTGATGCTAGAGAGCAAAGACAATAAGCTAAATAAGTTGAGCATTAGATGCTTCTTTTAAAACTTCCTTCATTTCTTTTCGATAATAATAATTAAATAAAAGAATAATAAAAAAGGGACTTGTCTTTTAATGAATAAAACAAAAAGGTCCATAATATATCTGTCAGAAACCAATATGCAAGATTTACTTTTAATTATTTTATTTCTTTGGCAACACATTTTTTATAAACCAATATGCAATAATTATAATTTTATACACCAATTATAATTATTTTATTTCTCTGGCAAAACATCTTTTATAAACCAATATGTAATACTTTTAGGTATTTCATTTCTCTGACAAGCCTAATACTTTTTTTCTTTGTCTCTAAGTTCATGCCTTAATTCTTTAAAATAAAGGTTTTAAATTTAATCACTTTGTTTTGATTTTTTCCTGGAATCACATTATTATATAAATATATGTATATTTAAATTTTTTAGAATTTTTAGTTTCTTTATTTCAATTTTATTTCTGTATATTTAATTTATTTTTACAACCTATTTGTGATTAAGGCATTCGTCTTGTATTACTGAAACTTTTCTTCGGAATTCATAGAAGAAATGCTTTCTTTACAGTTATTATTCTATTGTTAGTTATTGCTTTCAGCTGCCTTTACAATTTCTCTACCGTAATTACCTAAGAAGTTCAAGGTCTGCCTAATTTATAAAAGACAGATTAGATGCATTGTCTAATTTTTTAATAACATTTGGTTGCAGTTTTTATTTATTATATTTCTGGGAATTATTAAATGCTCTGATTGTTTGGAATGATTTGGAATTGCCAAAGAATTTCGAAATATTATTAAATAGATTCCTGAAATGAAGTATTTACGTTAATGAATTTTTATTTCCTCTCTGTTGTAATTACTTATTTAACTGCATTCTTTCTTTGAAACTTTAAACACTGACAATCTATTCGCAAAAAAAGTTGATGGAATCGATAGGGATGGTATGGTGAATGTCAAACTCAAATACTAATTTAAATTCATATAATTTTATTTTACAATTTTGTTAAGAAGCATGGACAATTTCATGACATTAATTCACGACAGTTGTAAACCCTTTCATCAAAAAGGTTACTTTAACAGAGTTTTTGATGAAATTTTCCTAGAAACACAATCTTCAGGATTAAGTATGATTCCACTGATTTGTGGAGCTGAATATCTGATTTTAACTACATTGTTTAGTACAAAATTACTTTTTTCGATGGCGAATATATTTAACTCAATACAGAATGGAAATCTGACCACTAGAACATTCCTTTGATTTGCATGGGCGAAATTTTCAGAATTCGTTGCAAGCATATAAATAAAGAAGCAAAGCATATTCAGTTCTTATAGGAATAACAAGCTAGACTAGATTAACACCGAAGTTTTGTCTCAGTAGTTTAGCTAGAAAAGAGAACTTTTCATAACTTCGTAAAATAGAGATTTTCAAAGGGTCATTCCAAGAAACATTATCTTCCAGAAACTTTGGACCATGAGCTTTTATCAAATAGAAGAAGGGGACAAAATTCCCAATGGGCCGAAAATTCTTGCTGACAATAGTTTCCTCTGAGTGGTTAACGACTTAAAAGGCAGAATTATTAACTTTTAACATTTATCTCGAAGGGTTCCAGAATATCTCCAGCAGTTTATGTTCCGATCTTAGACATTTTAATTTACTGGGAAGATACTAGATAAGCACTACGATGATTGCATGCCCATTTTCTTATCTTGAATTCTCCCATTCCCGTTACTTGATTCAAGTTTATAATTAAACATCTTGCATCGAATCTACTCCCAAAAGCATACAGTCGTCGTAGAAATTCTGTCTTATAACCCCTACAATTTCCAGAAATGACTTTTCATAGTCCTGGGCAAATTCATGCAAATCCGGGAAAAGTGCCTTATATCACAGTTGGTAAGGGATGGCTTTCAACCGCTCTTATTGAAATAAAGAACCTAGTAATGGATTTTCTATTCATAAGAATTATACTTTACCTTTTATTTAGAATTGGAGTTAGATTTATAGAATAAACTCTAAGTTTTGAATGCAATTTTATCAAATCGTTTTGCAGATTAAATCAGTTATCCTAATAATTATTTAAAAATCTACCTGCAATATGTATCGCTGGAGTACCTTAAATATGTTGTGGTACAGAATTCATTCAAAATGCTGAGACGTGGTAAATAGTATCTGTAAGAATTCCTCATTTAGGACTAGTCAATATGGATTATACTTAATTACATAACTCTTTTTGTAAAATCTACATGCATTATATATCGCTGGAGTACCGCCAATTTGTTGTGGTACAGTATTTCTGCCGAATGCGGAGAAGAGTTAAATAATTCCAAGAATTCTTTATTTGAGACTAGCCAATATGGATTATCTTTAAATAATCCCACATTAGTTTAGGACTCTGTTTTTGCAACGTAGCATCCCTATCAAATTAACTTCCTTATTCAATGCAGTTTAACCACTTAACTGTTTGATTTTCTTTACTGCTTAATGAAGTGACACTTACTGTTTTGGGAATATTTTCTTAGTTTGATTCAAATGGAAATGTATTGAATAATCGACTTATCTATGTATTAGAAGTTCATTTAATATTGAATACTTGACTTATCTATGGATTCGAAATACTTTTAATATTGAATTATATTTGATATGAATGATTTGTTGTTTGCTCACAACTATCAAAATTCAATAAACTGATGCATGTATGACGTTCCAACAAAACGGTCAAGTGGTTAAAGCCTAAATTTCTGTATTATCTAACTAATAATGACCTTTAAAAAAAGAAGAGTTACTAAATATTTTGTAACTGTTCGGGTTATCATCTTTGTATATATGTCTTCACTGACAGTCAATAGAATATCATTACTAGGCACTGACTCGAGTTTCCAAACCTTAACAAATCGAATTTATTCTAACAATAAGAAATAATCAACTTTTGGAATAGAGAAATAGAATTCGAATTCACCATGCCAGACAGAATCTAATCTGGTATTAGTTGCACTAGAAGATATCTGTTTGACCTTAAGATATCCAATACACTGGTCTGCCCTTAAAGTATCCGATAAACACTGGTTATCTACCACTTTGGTAATAAAACTGATTATTTAAGTGACAATATCATCTGAAATTACTTTAAAGAGCTATTTGAATTCATTTAACTTGGTTTAAATTGGAATTAAATAATTGTACTTATTTTGTGTAGTTATTTTCTTTTGGAAAAACAGACTGAGGATTTCTTGCTATTTATTTTCAAATGTCATGCAAAAATGATGTAAAGTCTTAAGGTATCCGTCTACCTTAAAAACACCGGTTATCGACCACATTGGCAAATTTTATTTTTAATTGTTATTTCTTATAGTCCAGACATTCGTCTTTCCAAAACAGTTTACCTTTTCTAGGAAAAGAAAAGCCTGGCCTCTCATCCAGGGTCACCTATTTTTCAGCTAAAATTTGTCCTTAACTTCAATTTTCTCAAAACTTTCATTTTCATAAAAAATCCTCACCGTTAACATGATATCTCAAAAACGAAGAGAGGTATTCACGCAAAAATTTAAGCGTGTGTTTTAAATAATATGAGCAATGAAATGAACCCAAAGCTTTGTTTACATGAAATACCTTTTCATTTGTAGGTCTTTTTAGTTGTGATATTTTTACCGATAACTTATTGTAATCTCGAAATGTTTCTTAGATTTTGGTTCATATGATTCCTCATTATATTCTATAAATTTAATGCTAACAAAAATAGGATTGCTGCATTACAATTTTGTGTAGTGTTAACCGTTTTGGTAAAATTTCACTAAAATTTCTACACATTTTCCTATTTCTCCAAATATATCATCTTTTCAAATATTTTTTGTATTTAGGAAGTTTATCATTTCGAACGTACTCGAATACTTTAATTTATGATTTCCAATACAGAATAAATTATTATTTTCACCCTTCGTGAATTTCTTAACTCGTCTTCCTTGAAAGAAATCGACTACTTGAAGCCGCTGCTATTTTCTTTCTTTTCCCATCCTAATGACTAATCGAATATTATAAACAAAGCCTGTCATTCCATTAAATATGCATGACTCTGATTTCTCTCTTAACCACCAATGACTCAGAAACTTCAAAGGCAGCCAGATGAGCTCTTGGTAACTTCAATTAATCAGACGATGTATATGAAATCTTTTTTCTTTCTTTCCGAAAATGCAACTTTTGGTGCTGTTTATTTGGAATAATTCATTCGTATTCTAACTCTTGTTAATGAAATGAAAGTAATGTGCTTCATTTCGTTCTGCTTCTGACGCTAATGCTTCACTAATGACTTGATTTAAGTTGATTTCGACCCAAAAATAATTTCATTTGCAGAAATGATTTTTTAAATTTATTTAGTGCGATATGTATACAAAATTTATTATTTCATCTTTGTGTTGGAAAATAAATTTCTCTCGACTCTAATAAGTTGATAAGGCATATTTTATTACTCCTGAAAATGACAATTGATTTTTTTTACTAACTTGTACCCTGCACGTTGCTACCGCAGAAGAAATAATCTTTTGAAATATCGTTTGGAATGTAAATAAATATCGTGTTTCATTAGGAATAATATTTATATTCTGATCTACAATGAATACATTCTTTGAAATAGAAAGATATTTAAAGAAGAATCATAAATAGTATTTATTGTATTATTATTATTCGATTCTACGAACAAATATTCCCTTTCATTTACTAGATTCGTGTATTCTCTTAGAATTGTAAAGCTTGGTGTTCTTTCAGAAAGGTAAGGAAAGAAACTTTGTATCTCATGATTCATTTAATATTCTTTAAGTAGTCTCAAGTTCAATTTTAGAAAACGTGATTAAAATATTTTCTTTTAAAATTAATTAAACATAGAAAATATATTTATACCATTAAATCTTTAATATAGTTGAAAAGACATTTTTTTTGAAAATTAAGTTGGTGCAAAATTATTTATTGTCTAATATTTTCGGAAGTTACTGCAAAAAAAGAAATTTCAAACCTACAGGATTAGTTCCCCTAAAACTTTCTCGCACACTCTCTAATAAAACTATTTACTGAGGGAAAGACTTACATTGGATTTACGTACAATAGCTATGAAATATTAATGTTTAGCTTGGATTTAGCGTCTTTAATGAATCTGTTGTGTTTCCTTGGTGAGTTATTTGTTGCTTAATAATTCGTTAAAAGATGCGGTAAATAGAACTGAAGGGATTTTTTGACACATTAAATAATTTTACTATGCCTATAACCATCCCGTAAAAGCAAGTAATAAGTAATCGAAGTTTCATCGCAATTGGATGAGCGGTACGGCAGTGCATAAGAGACATACAGAGAAACATTCATTTTTATTCATGTAGATAATGTTATTACATATACATAAATTAAATTTGATAAATAAGTTATGTTTCAGTTTATATACTGATGATTAATCGTGTGTTCATTCATCGTAGTGTTTTCCTTTTTTTTATTGCTTTGTCTTGTTCCTAACCATGATGATTATACATTTGAAATTATATTGATATAATATAACAATTAATATATTCTGATGTATTTATTTATTTTTTTACTATTGCCTAAATTTACCACATAATATGTTTTGATTTCAGTTACATCATTTTAAATGTGCTTGTTTGATTACATAACATAAGTCATCAAACGCAAAAAATATTATTTTGTAAATTATACTATGAGAGTGAGACATAAAAGTTAAATTTCTAACGATAAGCATAATTAAGAGATTTATAGCGGACTATAATATATATATGCTATTACAATTAAATATATGTATTAAGATTGTGGTTGTCAGTTCATAAGCCAGATAACATCGACAAGACTGGAATAATTGCTTTTATCTAATGGCTATGTTGAGAGGCTTCTAATTAAAAATTCCCGAGCTCTATTCCAAGTCAAATCTACTTGAATGGAACGATTGCTTTTGTCCAGTGACTCTGTTATGAGGCTTCTAATCAATAGGTTCCGAGCTCTATTCCAAGCCAACAGCCTCTTACTACAGGATTATGAATTGTTTAAACTCTTTTGCTTTATTTTTTTTAAAAAAAGAAGATGATTTCAAATAGTGTTTGAAAATATTCAAGGAAAATATTGAAACTATGATTTCAAAAGTAAGCAAATAATTTTAATTATGCTAATGTTAATGTTAATTAACTATGATTTCAAAAGTAAGCAAACCATGATGGATAGTTAAATAATTTTAGCTTGAAATTAAGAGGATTTCAGAAATCTTTAATGAGCTTCCACGTGTAAGCAATAAATATTGCAAAAAGCTGACACTCCGTTCTCTTAAGTTATCATTCATTGCAAAACTAATTAGAAGTATAAGATGAACTCTGCACACCGAAAACAATAATGTATGCATAGCTATATCAGACAGAAATCTAGCAGTGTTCAATGATGTGGGGGACTTAGCATATCGAAATTGAAACATTAAAAAATACAGAGAATGTGCGTTGTTGTTTCCTTGGGCAAACCCGCTGTGACTGTAGACAGCGTTTTGAGCCAATAAGATGCATCTCTTAATTTTTTTTCAGGGGCGACATCTAGAGCCAAGAGTATGACTATGCCACTCACGCGCCACAACCCTTTTCACAGCGCGGACTTTCATTCAGGCATTTTCATTCATTCAACCACAGATCGTAGTTTAGACCTGAATTATAGAATGATTCCCTCTGAACCAGTACATTTATAGGAGTTCTGAGAATTCCTGATGGTCATGTGCAGTTATTACACAGTCATTTCATTAGCAATCGATTAAACTGACGGCGGTAGTTTCAATTGAACTAAACTTGGGCTGAATACTTAACGATGCAGTATAATTCGTACAATAAGCTGAATGAGAAACAATCTCTGAAGTTGGAACTTCCGCGACATTTCTTTCTACCACAACGATATATCGACAAAACTCTGATGGCCATATTTCATGGTGCAAATGTTCAGCCATATTACCTAGCAAATTTTCAGCCATAAGATCTAGGTTTTATAGCTGAAGATAGGAAGACTTCTCTGGTAATAAGTTAGCGGGTTATTAGCAATTAAAATTTTTCTGTCCCTTGACGAAAAATAGTTGGGTAATACCTCAAAAATATTGGAATAAAAATCCATTCATAACGGTTATTGGTACTAACAAAAATAAGTAAACCAGATATCAATTTCGCTACTTTGTCATTGATTGTCCGTAAGAGTAATTTAAGTAACTCTGGTTCATAGTGCAAATTCTCAGCCATATTACTTAACAAATTTTCAGCCATAAATACCTAGGTAGTTAATAGATGCTTTAGCTTTCTTTGGAGATAGGTTAGCGGGTTATTGGCAATTGAAAAATGCTTGTCTAGGGACGGAGAGTAGCTGGGTAATACCTCAAAAATAATGGAATCAAAATCCGAATCGCAACGGTTATTGGTACAAACAAGTAAACCAGAAACCAATTCCACTATTGTGTCATTGATTGTCCGTAAAAATAATTTAAGTAACACTTGCTGCTGCTTCAATTTTCTGTTTAAAAAATTATCAATGTTCTGCTGTTGACTATTTAACTAATATGAAATTATTATTATTATTTTTCGTATTTTAAATTTCGTGCAGTTTCGAATGAAGTTAAGTTTAGAAGCAGTCAATTGTTACTTATTAAGTTATTAATTATAAACTCTAAAATTATTGAAATCTCATTTTTATTCAAGTGTATATCTCATACAAACATTTTACAGTGTAGAAGTTTTTATTATACATTTTAGTGTGGATTATTGCTGACATATTTGACCCTCAAAGTATAAAGAAAATAATAGTATATCGTGAGAGACGCTGCACTTGTTTCATTATTTGGAAGAAGAGTTTTTCAAAAGTCAGCTAAAATGAACCCCCTTATTGAATTAATTGTAAAATGAATTATGTATTGGATCCAAACAAGGAAAAAGAATTATCTCACTTATATTTTGTCAAAAATACACGAACTGATGAATAACTCTGTGTATTACAAAGTGTAAAAATTCAAGAGCTTGCGAAAAGAATGAAAAAAGCAAGAAAACATCTTCTCCCAAGAACTTTAAAACTAAAACTACAATGCTTAAAACCCTCTGGGAAGACTTGGAAAAAAAGTAAAGTAGAACAGAATAGAATAAATAAAAAAAACTACAATCTCATTTTCGCTCAATTTTTGTAGAATTTCAGCTTCCTTTTTTTGTTCTTCCGTATCAACTTTTACGAAATACTCTTTAAGTATTTCAGAGAACTTTTTAAAGTAGATAGAAAAGGCTATGCTTGCTCAATAAATCTGGAATTTTCAATGTAAAAAAACGGCTGCAGAATAATAGTTTTCAGATTTTAGAATATTTCTGTCAGTTAAAAGCAAATGAAATCTAGATTATCTTTTTCAAATAATGCGCTTCAGAGCGAAAAAAAATTCTTTTAAATTACTTCATCGTAATAATGTTTTGAAATTTTAGTTTTTTAAAACTCTTTTTCTTTTTCTTCGATTTTGGAAAAAGTAGTTTCTTCTCAATTGTGTTCTTTTAATAAAGAATCTTTGACTAAATTGTAATTGACATTTGGACACTTTAATACTCAAACAAATAATATAACTGTTTTAAACTTTTAAGCCTCGTTCTCGCTGTGCTTTAGGAATAAGATAAATGGCTTACATGATCACAGACAGAAGTTTTTTTTGTCAACACAGGAAAGTAATTAATGATAAATACTCATTTCGTGACGAATTCGAGGCAATATATCAAAAAAAATGTTGAAATTAAATTGGTTGATTCATTTGTAAACGTAAATATTTTAAATATCGGAGACAAATATATTTAAAAGTACTCAATTTAGAACTCAAATTTTTTTATTTTTATCTTTTACTAGCTAATACCCAAACGCGTTGCTGTCGCTAAAAACATAAAATTAAGTGCGTTAAATCAATCATTTGACAATGTTTTATCGAAATAGGATGAACGGGACGACACTACATAAAATACGAACAAACGAAATAAATAAAATAAGAACGTATATAAGATGAGCAAACAAATATTCATTTTTACGTATTAGATTTGTGTATTCTTTTAGAATTGTGAAACTTGGTGTTCTCTCAAAACTGCAATGAAACAAAATTATATCTCGTAATTCGTTTAATGTTCATTCAGAATTCTTATTTTTAAATTTAGAAAAGGTGATTAAAATATTTTCTTTTAAATTTGAACATAGAAAATATATTTATACCATAAAATCGTTAATATATTTGAAAAGATCATTTTTTTAATATTAAGATGGTGCAAAATTAGTTTTACTACAATGTTTTTGGTGCTTACTGCGAAAGAAGCTAAAATTTAATTAAAACTTAAACCCCCAATAATTGGTCGCCCCAAAACTTTCTTGAATAGAAGGAATGCAAAATGATTCTTTTGAAAAGCTTTTAAAGTTTGTTTACAGGCCATCAATGATCTACAATATTTATAAATCGTATTGCTAAATTTTTGAAGTGATTTATACATATTGCAGATAATTCTGAAGACATTATCTATTTTTGTCAGAAATATCAAATAATTATGTATAGAATAAATACAAAATGTTTCTTTCAAATTCTGTTTACAGGCCATCAATGATCTTCAATATATATTTAAATCATACTGCTAAATGTTCAACATGATTTCTCTATATATTGTAGATAATTCTGTAGATATTTTCTATTTTTGTCAAATAATTATTTATAGAATGAATGCAGAACGTTTCTTTCGAAGAGCATTCAAAATCTGTTTACAGGCCATCCATGATCTAAATTATACATAAATCATATTGCCAAATTTTCTAAACAATTTGTATATATTGTAGAAAATTCTGAAGACATTTTCCATTTTTATCAAAATTATCAGATAATTATTTATAGAATGAGTACAAAACATTTCTTTCTAAAAGCTTTCAAAATCTGTTTACAGGCGATCCATGATCTACAATATGCATAAATCATATTGTCAAATTTTCAATATGATTGGTATATACTGTAGATAATTCTGAAGACATTTTCTATGATTTTTTTGTCAAAATTATCAAATAATTATTATTTATAGAATGAGTACAAAACGTTTCTTTCGAAAATCATTCAAAATCCTTTTAATGGCCATCAATGATCTATAATATTTATAAATCGTATTGCCAAAATTCCAAAATGATTTGTATATATTGTAGATAATTCTGATGATATTTTCTATTTTTGTCAAAACTATCAAATAATTATGTATAAAATGAGTACAAAACATTTCTTTCGAAAAGCATTCAAAATCTGTTAATAGTCCATCAATGATCTGCAATATACATAAATCATATTGCCAAATTTTCACCATGATTTGCATACATTGTAGAAAATTCAGAAGACATTTTCTATTTTTGTCAAAATTATCAAATATTTTTTTTATACAAAGATTATAAAACGTTTCTTTCGAAGAGCATTCAAAATCTGTTTACGTGCCATCGATTACCAGCGTCACCATTGCGAATTGTTAAATTACCTGCCATTAAATGAAACAGCCATTACATTTCTTTCTCTGTCGCTACTAATGGGACTGAAATGGGATAAATAGTACTTTGCGAATCATAACCATCCTTTGAAGTTAAAAAGAACAACTTGCTCATTACAAACCGACTTGGTAGAATATCAAAAAATGTAGCAGTTTTTTTCTCAAATATATATGGTAATGAAGTGTTTATGGCTAATCGATAAATTTATAGGACACTTAAAATAATGAAACATTTGCAATGACTAAAGTATGGCGCTTAATAACTAGTTTGTATGAGAAAAATTCAGAAATTTTTTGATTTATTTCTGTACGATTTCATTTATGAACTGAGAATTGTAGTTGCAAAAAAGTATCTGAAAGTATTTAGGTACAAAGAAATAGTTTGTACATTAGTTTGCAAAATATTTCAATGTTATTAACGAAGACTGAATATGGGGAAACTTTTTGTATTTTATTTTCCCCCCTTATTCTGTTATCAAGCATATTAACTTAGAAACCTGCATTATTCGAAAACAAAGCTTGCCTGTGAAGCACTTTCTTGTCGAGCATTTATAGGAAATACATTAGAATTAGTTTTTAATAAATCAGAACATTTGTCTTGAAACTTTCTCGTTATTATTTAAGGTATCTGGCTACGTTAGAAAGAAAAAAAATTGTGATTTTTTTTAGATACTATTTAGTGTTTTAGGTTTATTGTCATTAATAAACACTATCAATACAAAAACAATTGGCTATATAATATATTTCGAGAAATGGGAAAATGTGTAGTAAATTTTAATGAAATTGAACCAAAATGGTGAATACTATACTCAAAATTGTAAGACAGGGATCCTATTTTTCTTTGCATGCAAGTTACAGAATACAATAATGAATGAAACGAACAAAAATCCGAGAAATTTTGTGAGATGCAAAGAAGTGATGAATAAAAATATACCTATATATGCATTTTTAAAATAAATTTACAACATCATTTTTCTAAAAACACCTATAAATGAAAAAGCATTTAACCAATATTCAAAATTTTGGCTCCTTTCATTGCCCCTATTATTTAAAACACACGCTGATATTTTTATGTAATTACCTCTATTAATTTTGGAGATACCATGTTAACGGTGGCGAACCTTTATGAAATTTAAAATTTTGGGAAAATTGAAACTAAAGATAAATTTTAACTGAAAAATATGTGCCCCTAGATGATAGGTTAGACATTCCTTTTCTTAGAAAGGATGAGCTGTTTTGAAGAGAGGAAAGTCTGAACTACAAGAAATAACAAGAATTTTAAAAAATCGCCAATGTGGTTGATAAAATGTATTTTTAACGTAGCCGGATACCTTAACCATTTGTAATGCGAAATAATTATTCTACTAATTAATTACTTGCGCTTTTAAACCTTCTTCCTTTGACCTTCGTCGTCTTGTCTATCTTTAAACGAAGAGGGAAACAGATATAAAGTAAGATCTAAGGTTCGATTCTTGGTTTTAGGTGGATTTTTGGCGCAAAAGCCATACTTGGCCATACTGCGCCAATGGAATGATAAAAGTATAAAATCATTTTAAAAAACAACTATTTATGAAACCATCATTATTATTATCCAAGGAGAAAACTTCCAAAAAACAATTTAAAAATGATTTTAACATCTTAAAAATGAAACATGAGTTACAGAAACAATTGTGGAAAGAAAAGTTCACTCAACCAGAATAATTAAAGAATAACAAATAAATTAATATTAATATATTTAATATATTAATAAATAAATAATTTTAATGTATTGATAAAGTAATATCAATATATTTAATATATACAGAATATTAAATTTTAATTGTATATAAATCTATATATAATTAAAAAAGCCAATAGCTCTCAATAATTTAAAAATGTTTGTGTGGTATTTTTCACCCACCAAGTCTTGTGATACTGAGGACAAGATGAAAAAACTAGAACGATAAGAATCAAAGACAGGTCAGTCAAAATCAAATATGATAAATAGTACACTGAACTAGACAGCTGTTGCGCACAGGCGCATTTTCGCCAATAATTAGATGTTTGTGGGTGAAACGCGTATGTCCTATTCGGAGGAGAGTCAATTTAACATCCATGTCACGCATAGGATGAACAGGTCAAAGAGAAATGTCAGTTTTGATAAAGTGTAGTTTATTTTGGATCTGCAAATACCATGACTTTTGCCAGTTAGAATACATGTAAGGATTAATGGACCTTTCAATGTCACAAAACTGAAGTACTATGCTTAAAAACGTCATTGCAGATTTTTCGGCCAGGTCAGCCTTTTCATTTCCCGAAATGCCAACGTAAGATCTAGGGATCCGAGCATTTATGTGAACTATATATTGTAGTGGGAGCGTTATAAACCAGATAACATCCTCAAGACTAAGTGATCACTTTTCACTTGTGGTCATGTTATCTTTCTTACGTTGCGTGTTCGAACCTTGCTATCGACAATCACAATGGTGACTTAACACGATAAACAAACAAAAACGCAAACTTCGTACAGCTGTTGTGGCACGCTATAGCCGAAACAAAAATGTGATAAATAATTAGAAAATAAAAAATGAAGCTAATAAATAATCAGCCAATAAAAAAGGGCCAGATGCATTAGAATCAAAAGTTGCTATATCACTACTAAAAACAACAAATATATCGTTCGTCTCACATCCCACTCACTGGAGGGGGAGTATCGTAGTTCAAACTGCATAAGCCCGATAACATCCTCTAGACTGAGTGATCACTCTTGCCTTGCCGTCCTGTTATCTGTCTATCACCCCTTAACTTAACGTTGAAAGTTCGATCCTTGCAACCTCTAATCACCACAATGTAATTCAGAAGACGCAGTTCAACCTCGAGTCGTTCTATCAACAGTTTATAGAGTAGTTATACACTTTGTAGAGTAGTTTATAGAGTAGCTATATAGTAGTATAGAGTAGTTACTTTATAGAGTCAATACTTTATAAGTTGAATTTTCCCCCTTTTAACTCCATAAGGTTTTGAAGTAACTCTCCATAAATTAATAAAGTTGAATTTTCCCGATTTTAACTCCATGAAGTTTTAAAGTTACTCTCTATAAAGTAATAAAGCTGAATTTTCTCGTTTTTAACTCCATAAAGTTTTGAAGTAACACTTTATAAAGTAATAAAGCTGAATTTTCCCGCTTTGAAATTTTTATCATACAGTATGTTGTGCTACAACGAATAGCATAGACTTGATTGACTTTGACAATCCGGTGAGCTGTGCATAGTTAAGAAGCCGTTGGATTCTTAATCGCTTAAGAAGACCAAAAATACTTTTTATTTCGAGAAATCAAGCTCTAGCAGAGTCACAATTATCCAGTTTGCGATAATACGGCCTTTTTTATTTTTTATTTTAAGATTACAATTTCATATCGGTATAACCAAAGAGAAAAATGAAATAAAAGTGTAGTGAAAAATCAAATGTTTGAGATAATTTTCTGAAGAACTAGGCCTAACTGTAAAAACTTCGCAAAATTCCATGAAACATAGTCGGGTTCTTATATGGTCAAGAACTAATATATACCTGACGAATGGCTTAGAAAAGAACACAGAATAAATTGGTTAAGAAAGTATTCTACACGTTCTTATGGTTGATTCTGTAAATTATTGGAAATGTGATTGCGAAAACGATCAATCCATTACAAAAGAAGAAAACATTTTTTTAAACGGAAAAATGTATAAAAAAGAATTGACTTTCCGGTCTAGTAAAGCGTGAAATGGTTTGCAAATTATTTCTTTTATACCACAAAACACAAGGTAACTGTTGCGAAACTATATTTTAATGTTGTTATTTTTTCGGAATTTATATTTATTTATTTTAGCTTGGAAAAAAAAATTACTTAAAACTGAACATGAATCAATAAATATATACGAAATGCAGAAAACAAGGAATTTAAAACTCTTATAAATGTATGAATAATTTATTTAAAAAATTACTTTTAAGTTATATTCCATTCTCCATTTAAAAATTCAGTTGGAATTAAAATACCATATTAATAAGAATATAATAGTTATCAAAATTATATATTTTTAAAAAATATAATCTGCATTTTTGAATTTGTTTCTGTTTAATAATTATTACATTATAAAACAATGTTATTACCGTGGGTAAATCTCAAAGGCATAATATATAAAGTATGTGTTGGTGGGTCTAATGCCACTTGGTCATACCAAACCCGAATGCGCAAGCTCTTTCGAGTAAAGGTAGAGGTGCGCGCCTTTCGTTGTGAACCAGCACCGTTCTGGTGAAAAGACGACTTTGCTCGAACACACGCAAAACAACCCTTTTTAGGAGGCGGTCGAACTCATTCATCCATCTGCAAGTCAGAATTGAGATCCCAATCCAAGACCGACTCAGTACCCCTAGAGGTATCATTCGTTATGGGAACTTGGAGGACCTATTGAACGTGCCCCAACTGTCGTGAACCAACATGGCGGTCTTTGGCAGATACGAGTACAGAACTCGCTGCCTTTCGGTTATGAGGCTGACGCTCTACCAAATAGGCTACTGCGGCCACTATAAAATATACTGTTAATAGATAGAGATTTTTAATATTTTTGAGCATACAAATATCTATTATGATATCTCTAACGTCATATCATAATATTTGCGGGGGAAATTAAGTAAGCAGTGCATTGATTTATTTAATTTGATAATTCATTATTTGTTAATGAGTTAATAATTTTACTAAATGATTTATGTGTTAAGAAAGATGATCACAGCTTCCGCAAATTATGTTTTAATGTGACTTAAATTCAATATTAAATATCATATGGTAAACATATGAGCAGCATTGGTAAACATATATTCAGCATTCATTTTAAATCATACGGATAAGTTTGTTCATCATTTACTCGTTTACACTCTAATAAGGATAATTAGCAAACCACAATTTGCCATTAAATAATCCACAAGTTGTGGAGCTAAAGAAATGCCGTGAACATCTCAAGTAGTCAAATTCTCTATTTTCAATGAATAATTTCGTGGTTGATATTATCATAAAATATATAAAAATATACGCATTTTGTGCGTTTCTCCGACTATGTTTGCGAAACTTGAACAGAAAACTATAATTCTAATAAAAAGATTACGTAAAAATTCCTTCTTTTAAAGTTGGTGTGTTAAATCATAGAAATAAGTTTGCTCAACATTTACTCGTATACACTCTAAAAAGGATAATAAGCAATCCACAATTTGCCACTAAGCAATTCACAAATTGTGGACTTAAAGAAATGCTATGAACATCCCAAGTAGTCGAATTGTCTTTATTTAGTGAAGTGAACAACTTCGTGTTTGATTTTATCATAAAAAAATATGAGAAATGCACATTTTGTATGTTTGTCAAACTTAAACACAAAAATAAAACTGTAATAAAAAGATTACATTAAAAAATCATCTTTTAAAAATGGTGTGTTTATGTATAATGATTTTCTAATTTTATTTCTTAATATTTTGAATAATAATTCAAGATTAATAAATATGTGATTCTCATAAAACAGTTGCATTACGCTTAGAAATAATTAAATATTTAATTTCAGTAAAATTTTATAATTATCAAAACTTCAATAAAGTGATAATGCATGCTTATAAGATGATTCATTTAATTTCGTATAAGACACATTTTAATTCAAATTTGCGTGAAAATATCAAGTAATATTATGAGAATATATTCCAGCTAATATGATTTATATAACTACTTACCCTTTATATGCTTCACTTTTTCCAATTTCATATCGCTCTGATTAACAACATGAACAAGTGATCAATAAATGCTGATTCATCTAAAAAAATGGGGCAGAGAATTAGAAATAAAACCACGAATGGCGCATTAATTACATAAAATAAACATGTGCATAAAATATGACAATTATAGGGCAGGTATGATTTCAATTATGAATGTTGAATATATTTCATAATAATTATATAATTATTCGGTCTCGTTAAGATATTCGATATTTACTTTTTCAAAAAAAATATTAAATGGTGATATATAAGACTTATTTATCTCATATCAAAATTTTAAACGAATCTTTCAAAATTTGTGAAACTTGTCTAACTTAATGTAAATATTTCCGTTTTGGATTTGTAACAAAATATGGAGTAAAAATAAAATAAATGGTGATGAAATCCACAGCCTTTTCAAAATATCAATTTATTAATTTGCCTTAAAATTTATTTTGACGTATGACACCGAGCATTTGGTTTGGTTTAGTTACATTGATGTCCCCTTTAAAATCAACAGCATTGTTATTGGCTCCAAGTCAGAGACCAACCCAGTACCCCCAGAAGTGCCATTTGTTATGGGAATTTGGAGGACTTTGCAGTCTCGACCTAATGAACGGGCCCCAACTGCCATCAGCCAAGACGTTGGTCTTTCACAGAGACGAGGACAGAACTCGAGACCTTTCGGTTATGAAATTGATGTTCTACCAACTAGGTTACCCGCAGCCCTTCGGTGAAAAGTTATTTCTACTACAGTATTTTTGGTATTTACTAAAAAAATCTAAAATTTAAAACTCAATTAAAAAAAAATTGGTACCCCTAAAACATTCTCGCATCATCTGTCATAAAGTGTTACCTCTGAGAATTACTTTCATGACATTTGCATACTATAATTATGGAATATAAACATTTCACTCGGATGTAACGTTTCTACAGAATCTATTATCACCTCGGCGAGCTATTTGGAAATGAATCCTTGGTAAATAGATGCGGTTGAGATTCGAATTTTTTTTCTTCAAATTTTAAATAATTGTATCATTTCTATAACCATCGCGTAGGTGTAAACAATATGCTGCCCAAGTTTCATCGCCATCGGAAGAAGGTTTAGAAAGCCATAAGAGACATACAAACAAACATCCATTTTTGTTTATATCGAGTAACATCAACTTCGTACTTTAATACTATACTTGATGAAAGACGGTTGTTGGAATGATTTTAAATATCTCCATAATTATAAAGAAATCTCGATAACTTAGCACTTGTTCAATAAGAGAAATGCTTATTCACTAAGATTTGGATCCGTTTGAATCTTCCATATAAACAAAGATTAAACATCCTATTATATAAAATCTGCCTGTTAATGGAGTTTCTGTTTCTCATTCGAGAGGTTGATAAAGTAATGAATATTTATTTTAATTTTAATTGCACTAACCTTGTCTTTTAATGATACAGTTTTAATTAATTCTGGTCGCCACCATGACCATAACCTCTAAACCGATTTTAACAAGGCTTAATACTCAGCTGCGAATGCAGTTCGAAATGAATGCATGCCGCCGCAATGCATGGGAATGTTTGCATATGTGCGTATGAATGCATTGCAAGTAGTACATTCCGTACAGTTAATAGCGAATTTATGTATGTGACCAGCAGAGTGTAAAATTAGATTGTATTGTGTGATAAGGGATTGAAAAGCGAATGCATTTATACGACCTGTGATCAAACTGATGTACAAAATCCAAAAGCAGAAAATGGATTCTTGTTAGATTATAATCTTTGCTAATTCTCATTTATTCAAGCGTGTCAAATAATTCAATCGTTTAGTTTCCATGAGTGTTCCATGAATTTTGTGTTCCCAGTTATTTTGGAAACGTTTTTACTTTAAGGTATCCGACTACTTTCGAAGACTTAGAAACTATTTATGGTTTTCAGATGTTAATAATAAACACTATAAATACAAAAAAAAACTATTTCAAAATAAAATATATTTTCAGAAATGGGAAAATTAGAAGTAAATATCAATGAAATTGAATTCAAACGGTTAGCACTCTACACAAAATGGAAATGCATCAATTCTATTTCTCTACGTACACAAGTTATAGAATGTAATGATGAAGGAAATCAACCAAAATCTAAGAAAACTCCATAGATGCAAAAATGTTATGAGTAAAAATATACGTATATATGCATTTTTAATATGAATTCACAAAATTTTTCTAAAAACACCTATAAATAAAAAAGTGTCTCACCCACAATAAAACGTTTGGTTCATTTCATTGCCCAGAGCATTTGAAATACCCGCTGAAATTTTTATTTTAATGCCTTTATTAGTGTTTGAGGTATCATGTTAATGGTGGAGAAATTTTATGAACTCTAAAGTTTAGAGAAAATGGAAATGAAAGACCAATTTCAGTTGAAAAATCTGTGATCTATGATAGATCAGGCCTTGATTTTCTTTGAAAAGATAAACTGATTTGGGGAGAGAAAAGTATGCATTACAAGAAATAATACGAATTTTTTTAAAAAGTCGCCAATATGTTTAACATAGTCGGATACCTTAATGAATTGCGGTCACATAATAATGATGACCAGATAACCCTTCAGCTCATCAATCTATACTTATAATAAAATGTGTGTGTGTGTGTGTGTGTTGGCGCTCTACAGGCCAGGCCGTTTTAGCTACAGCTACCAAATTTGGAACCTGTATACCTTGGAGGTGCGGAATGTGCACCTTGGAGCCCTTTTTTAGAATTTTTAACTTTAATTTTAATTAAAAATTAAGCAAAATTTCGACTTTTTTCCGCTATAACGTCCGATAATATTATCTCATGAAGCTGAATTTTACATCAATTTAAAGATTTGAAAAAATTAGCTTTTCTAATGGGAATTTCAACATATAACTTAAGATTCTTTTTTTAATGATTTTTTAAAGAAATGTTTTGACTATAATATCCCAAAATATATTTCAGACAAAACAATAAAATTTAAACTACACGAGCCCATTACGAGAGAAAGGGAAAAATTATCTTTTATTAATATTGCCATCAGATTGAAAAAAAATCTCAAATTAACAAAATAAATAATTGCTGCAGATTAAACATAGCAAAATGGAATTTTCAGCTATTGTTTTTTGCTATAAAAATCTTTGTAATTCTCCTTACATTCCATTCTTTGATTTTACAACTCTTTATGAGTTTCATTCAATTTCTCATCGAAATTGTATATTTCAGTAAGTATAAAATTTAAGAAAGAAAATCTTTCTGAATAATAATACATATCTTGTTATTTGTGCTTAACATTTCATTGTTGGACTATAGAAACAATGATAGCAATTAATTTCAATCAATTGCTATCATTGTAATTAAATCTTTCAATATTTTCATTTCAATCAATTCCGTGTTTTTCAATCCGTGTAATTTTAAGAAATAAAATTCCGTGTTTCAATCCGTGTAAAATTTAAGAAATAAAATATTTCTGCATCAGATACATATCTTGTTAATTATGTTAATTATTTCATTCTTGAATTAAAGACGTTTCAACTTGAGTGTGAAGAAGAAAAAAATGAAGGATATCTTACAATTACTAAATTAATTATGAAGAAAATTGGCCTTTAAGATAAACAACTACTTTCGGAAAATTTCTTAAAAATTG
Source organism: Argiope trifasciata (assembly GCA_026543055.1). Lineage (NCBI taxonomy): Eukaryota > Metazoa > Arthropoda > Arachnida > Araneae > Araneidae > Argiope > Argiope trifasciata. The sequence goes on along the minus strand of JAPMOQ010043216.1, from coordinate 239,896 downwards.
GCATTTTTAAAATTATTTAAAACTATGGTTTTTACATGTATTGTCAATTATTATACAAAATACTATAAATACAACAAAATTATTTAAAAGTATTAAATACTTTGAGAAATAGGAAAATATGTAGTTCATTTTAAGGAAATGTAACCCAAACGGTTAACACTCTGCGTAAAATTGTAATGCAGCAACCCTATTTTTCTTTGCACACATTCTATAGAATGTAATGATGAATGAAATGATCCAAAATGTAGGAATCATTTTGAAATGCAAAGAAATTATGGTTAAAAATATGCGCACGTATGCATTTTTTCCGTCAATTCGCAACTGAATTGTTCAAAAAACACCTATAAATGAAAAAAGTATTTCAACCACAATCAAACTTATGGTTCATTTCATTACACCTTTTATTTAAAGTACACGCTGAAATTTTTATGTGAATACCCCTATTAGTTTTTGAGATCTTATGTTAATGGTGGAGAATGTTTATAAAAATGAAAGTTTTGAGAAAACTGAAGTGAAAGACAAATTTTAACAGAAAAAAAATGTGACTCTGTATGATTAGTCAGGCCTTTCTTTTTCAATTAAAGGTAAACTTTTCTGGAGAGAGCAAAGTCTGAACGATAAGAAATAATAATAAAAAAAACATTCGCATATGTGGTCGATAACCCAAGTTTTTAACGTAGTCGGATATTTTTATCCCATTGTACATCTTTAGGATGACAAATCCCTATTCGCTGTCATTGATCTTAGCTGTCTTCTGCAGCCAATTAATACCTTATAACCAGATAATTTTGCTTTATTCTCCGAACAGTCTACTTCTTCTCGCTATTTGGGCAATCTTTATTCGAAGGCAGTTCTGAAAATTTAATGAAATTGAATAATTGATAAATAAGCAAGAGGTTGCATCAAATATTAATTTTTAAGAATAATTAAGTTGACTTCCCCTCATAATGTCACATTATATTGAAAATTTCATTTGAGGGACTTGACTATTGATGGTACCCCTTAACGTTTTTAACGTCGGATACCTTAAAGCATTCAGAAAGAATAATACAACAAACTGACTTTTCAATCCGAATGAAGTCTTCCCTTTTCAAAACTTTGCGAAAAGACAACATCATTAGGGGGTACTGTAAACTGTTGGGACTTCTTCGATCCCTTAATTCAACCCCGGATGTGTTTTGAATGTGAAGGTACCTCTCGTATATCGATCATGCTGTTCAGTTTCGAACAGACAGTTGTGACTCATCGAGAGGTGTTTCATGTAAGATTCATGAGAGGTGTAAGCATGATGGAGGCTACGCAGAATTCATGTTATGGTTTGTAGAAAGGTGTAACCATTTTTCAATTTTGTACGTCAATGACTTAAATTAAGGTATCCGACTAAAACATTTGTTGTAGACCACTTAGGGGAATGTTTGTTAATCGTTATTTTTTGTAGTTCAGGCTTTCCTTTTTACAAAACAGTTCATCTTTTCTAGTAAAAGGGAGGCCCGACCTATCATCCAGAGGAGTTTTAAGCAAAACACATATTTTTCAGCTAAAATATGTCGTCACTTTTAATTTTCATAAAAAATCTCCACTGTTAACATGATATCTCAAAAACAAATAGAGATATTTGCATAAAGGCTTCAACGTGTGTTTGAAATGAATTCGGCAATGGAATGAGCTAAAAGTTTTATTGTTGGTGAAAACCTTTTTCATTTATAGGTGTTTTTAGAAAAATTATGTTGTAAATGTATGGAAAAAATGCACATATTGTATTTTTTTACCCATAGCTTCTTCGTATCTAATAATGTTTCTCAGATTTTGATTCATTTCATTCAGCATTATTTTCTATAATTTGGGCACAAAGAAAGTGGGATTGCTGCTTTACAATTTTGTGCAGAGTGTTAACCGCTTTTTCTTAATTTCATTAGAATTTAGTATCAATTTCCCTACTTCTTAAAATAAATTATATTTCTAAAACAATTTGTTAAAATTATAGTATTTTGTATGAATTGACAATATATCTAAAAATCAAATTTTTAAATAGTTTTTTAGAAATCAAATTTTTCAAAAATTTTCTTTCGAACGTAGTCGTATACCTTAAGGTACCTGACTACGTTCAAAGAATGTTTTTTTATAATGTGGATTAAAGAAATTTTTTAATTAGGGTTTTTAGCTGTATTACAAATTATATTACAAAATATTATAAATACAACACAATTATTTGAGAATATATTTTGATAAATGGGAAAATGTGCAGTAAAATCTAATAAAATTTAACCAGAAACGGTTAACACTCTACACAACAATCCTATTTTTCTTCGCACTCAAGTTATAGAATATAATGATGAATGAAATGAAGCAAAATCTGAGAAACATTATTAGATGCGAAGAAGTTATGGATAAAAATATAAGTACATTTTTTTCCATCAATTCACAGCTTAATTTTTTTAAAAACATCTATTTATTAAACCTATTAGATTTCACCAATAATAAACTTTTGGTTCATTCATATTATTTAAAACCCTCTCGTAGGAGGTCATCAGAGTTAGGGCAGTACAAATTTGCACTTTGTTTTACCTATTAGGGAAGCAGTTACCCTGTAGGAGATTTTTTACTTTATATAAGTCAAGATAATATAATATGATAATATATACAAGATAATATAATATTATATCATGAGCTTAAAAAGAATAATGCAAATTTTTAATTTTTACTTTGCCGTTTTGCAATCAAAATTTAAAAAAATAGTCCCAACTTATATAACACAGTATATAGAAGCCCTTATTGATAATTTCTAATGTTTATATTTCACAGGAAACAAAATAAATTGGGAAAAGCGCTCCTTTATAGGATTAAAAATAAAAATGAATACCAATTTTTAATATTTACTTTGCCGTTTTGTGATCAAAATTTTAAAAAATAGTCCCAACTTATATAACACAGTATATAGAAGCCCTTATTGATAATTTTTAAAGATAATACTTCAGAAGAAACAAAACAAGTCTTTTGCATGATAAGTTTGTAATTACATTGTCCTTATAGACACAAAATGCCCCGAAGGCAATTTAAAGCTTATCTTTCTAGGACACATTATACATTTTTTTGAAGGATATAATTTATGATATATGAAATAGTGCATATGACTATCAAACCGTGACTCGAATGCAAAACTAGAATCATTCCACGATCCGCAGAAGTGCGTGCCTTTTTAAATCACTTTTTATGGACAAACAGAAGCATAAATCAGCACAATCACCATTACTTCAGACATAATTTCCTTCCCTCAGGAATGTTGAAATATGCGCACGCGACTATTAATATACCTAAAACTATGTGTCCTTGTTGTCCCAGGGAGATTAAAAGTGATATACCATACAGAATGTCAATGTTCACGTTTATTGATTTCGCATAAAAGTGTAGCTAAAACAAAGTTGCCTTTCCCAGAACTAATTTAAAGTAAGGTTATTTATTTAATGGGAAATCTTATGAGTTGCGGAGATTTTTTGAACAACCTTTTTGTTACTTTTTAAGTTTCTCATGTTACTTTTTTACATCAGGTATATATTTTGATTGAGTACGAAATTACAAAGACGATCTAGCTGTTAGCTACAAATTCTTTACAGAAAACTGCTTTTTTTTACAAATTTGACTATGATATAGAGCAGACATTTAAAAGCTACAGTGAAACATGTCCATAAATAATCAACAATGATGTTAAAATATAGAAATAAAAGCATACTCTTTGTATTCTTTAATACAGGAAAATAGACTTAAGAGTACAAGAAAAAAAAATTGCAATAAATCTTTCAAAAATTTTAATTGATTCTTATATTGTAAAATTATGTGAAATATATTTTTGAAAGATGAAACTCGAAATATATTATATAATATACAAAACCATAAAAGCAATAAAAAAATTAAAATCGATATCCTGAATGAACAGAAATTAAATCCAAACTAATTAGATCGAAATCGAAAATAATATTCAATTCGGAATCAAACAACAAAAAGTTCACAAAAATGGAATTTAAAGGAAATAAAACCTATTTATGAAACAAATCTAAATGTATATAATTAAAATAAAACCAATTACGGAAACGAAACTATCAATTGGATTCGAAATTAAAAATTATTTCGGATTCAAACAAGTTGAAAATTTAAAATATATATATATATATATTACTTAATCTAAGAACGAAAAGACGTGCAATTTTTTGTTAAAATTTGTATATTTAAAATTCTATTTTATACCTTAAAGCTTTGTTTCATTTTAGAAAATTTTAGAAATATTCTAAATGCTTATTAAATTTTCTTTTATATTTTTAAATCTTTTATTTTCTGCATTAATTTAACTTGGTTATTCTTTTCTTGAAATCTTCCTTCATGGATATGGTTATTAAATAATACACAAAAGATATTTTACCATTGGCCATAGCTTCAAATTTCTAGTGTTGATCATAAATAATTCATTAAATTCAAAAAAAGTCACAGATAATTTAATTAAATTTTGATAATGTTATCACATTATAAAAAACAAGTTTAAAATTTTATCACAATTATCTAATTTTAATAAAATTATTTAATTACGTCCTTTTATTATCTGTGCAATCTCATTTGTTTCCAATAAATAATTTTTTAATTGGTTTCAAAATGCATTAACTTTCATCATGCTACCCGTAAATTAATTTTACTTTTTTTTAAAAACTGATTTATGCTATCATAATATTTTTTTGTTCCTCTATTCTTATGATTTATTACAAAAGGCTTATGAAGCTCACGAAAAGATTTAAATGTGAGACAGCTTTAGGAGAACATCCTATAGATTCAAAATTTTAACTAAACGTTTAATAAATTTTCAATTATATTAAAGATTTTATGGTATCAATATATTTTCTATGTTTAATCCATTTTAAAAGAAACTATTTTAATCCCATTTTCTAATATTAAACTTGAGAATTCTGAACGAATATGAAACAAATCACGAGATACAATGAATATTTTCTTTCGCTACCATTCTGAAAGAACACTGTACAATTCTAAAAGAATACACAAATCTAATTCATGAAAATGAATATTTTTTGTAGAATAGAATAATAAAAATAGAATCAATACTATCTAGGCTTCTCCTTTATACATCCTTCAATTTCAATTAATGTATATATTGCCGTCAAGAAAATAAAAGTCATTCCTCCAATTATCCTTAATGAAACTAGATAACTATTTCAAGTTCCAAACGGTATTTCCAAGATTATTTCTTCTGCGGCAGCAACGCGTAGGATGCCAGATAGTATTTTATAAAAGTTTATCTTGCGTGGTCTGGCGTGTGCATTTATCTTTCCCCAGAAGAAGAGAGAGAAAAAAAAAGGTTGATGGAACTAACGTAGTTTTCTTCGCGATGTTGGTCACAATCGACTCCCCGATGGGCTGAATTTCTTTTACTTCATAAAGTAGGGTTGAGATTAGAATATTGGTATGCGACCAGAGCGTCAGCAAATATTTTTCCAGGATTCCCTCGAAAGCGATCGTCTGGACAAAGAATCCACGAATTTTACCGCTTTGCCCGCGTCATTTCTTCCTATATAAGGAATGTTGACCGCTTCTGAGGTTTAATATGTAGAGCAGAGCAAGACACCTCTGAAAAATTATAACATTTGCTCTCAGATTTTATAAAATACTAGCTGGTACCCGGCGCGTTGCTGCCGAAGAAGAAATAATCTTGGAAATACCATTTGGAACTTAAAATAGTTATCTTATTTCATTAAGAATGATATTTATTTTCTTATCGTCAATGAATACATTCATTGATATTGGAGGATACATAAAGGAGATTCATAAATAGTACTTATTCTATTTTTATTATTCTATTCTACAAAAAAATATTCATTTTCATGTAATTGATTATTTTAATCTTTTAGAATTGTAAAGATTGATGTTCTTTCGGAATGGTAATGAAAGAAACTATTTACTGTATCTCGTTATTCGTTTCATATTTGTTCAGAATTTTCAAGTTTAATATTAGATAATGTGTTAAAATATTTTCTTTTAAAATTGATTAAACATAGAAAATTTATTTATGATATAAAATCTTTAATATTGTCGAAATGATAATTTTTGGAAAATAGGATGGTTACAAAATTATTTGTATAATAATATTTCTGTGTGTTACTGCAAAAAATGCTAAAATTTTTTGAAATGTTTAGTTAAAATTTCAGGCCTATAGGACTGCTTCCCCTAAAACTTTCTCCCACACTCTATCATTAAACTATTACTTCAGAGAACAACTTACGTTGCTTATATATACAATAGATACGAAATATTTACGTTTAGCTTGAAGTTAGCATCTTTACTGAATTTGTTGTGTCTCCCTGGCGAGTTATTTGGCGGTTAATGTATGGTTAATGGATGAGTTAAATAGATTTGAAAATATTATTTATACCTTAGATGATTGTATAATGCCTATAACCTTGGAATAAGTAAAATCAAAATGTTGTTGAAATTTTAACGGAATCGGATGAGCGGTAACGCAGCGCATAAGAGATATGCAAACATTCATTTTTATTTACATAGATCAATAAAAAATTGAATTTACTTTTAATTTAAAATAATTAGGGTCCAGCGTTTTATTAAAATATTTTTTAACAATATTTTTATAATACCATCTATGAAAACATTTACATTACTAGTAAGTAATATTTTGATCAATTTCAATCAAATCAACAATTATCAATGAATAATCAAGGGGTAATAGAGAAATGTTTTCCTTGAATTCACTACATCATATTCATCTTAACGGCATGAATTAAAAAAATTAAATTAAAAGGATTTTGGTCGTATTATATTTTATTTGTAAAGACGATAAACATTCATTCTTATATTTATTTTATTAATAAACATTAAATTTAAATAAGAATGTTATTGATATTTGGGAAGATTTAAAAAATAATTTAAAAAATTAAAATAATAAATGAGAACATTTTCTTGGACAGCGGGTGATACCGGTTACTAATTGAAAATTAATCAAGTAATTCAAAATACGTAGTTCATAAAATAAGATTTTAGAATTTTCGAGCGAATTCAGCTTTTAGTTATATGCACGAGAGTAAATTTAGAACAAAACCAATTTTATCATGGTACAAACCTGCCAGTAAAATTTTATGGAATTCTGTTAATAATTCAGAGGGTTGTTATTGGGCTGAGTGCTTCCAATTTAAATGGTGTCTTTTCCTCACATCTGGGTAACTGTTATAAAGATCGTTTAAGATGTTATCAGTATCCAGAGTCTCGTAGATCCATTTCTACATTTATCTGTATAGAGAGAATACAAATTCATGGTACAAATTTAAGAAAGGGACGTGGTGTCCTGGTGGTAAAGTTCCAACTTTCGGAAACGAGGAGTTTTAGGTTCGAGATTCTATTCCGCCGAAAACCATCATTAAAAACAAATCTTTGCAAATCCTCTGAGACAAAGATCTTCCTGCTGGTGTGGTGTGGAAGTGTTGGGAGGTATCGACCTCGTTATCTGACCAGGGTATAGCATTAAAAAGTTTCGAAATAGCTCTAGTGATGCTTTAAGACGGAACCATTGTTTTTTCTTATTAACAAGGTAAGATTTATTTATTATACACTTTTCGTTGCTTTTGCTCTCTTTGGGCAAAGTTTCGATCAAACAAAATGAAATACATCTCAATAATTTATATACATCTCAATATTTATCCCAAAATTCAAATTCCGAATGTAAGTTCATTATTTTCATTTGTTATAACGTAATTATTTTATTATTTTATAAATGACTGTACTTTTAATTTTGGAAACTTTTTACATGGGGATACAGAATCGCGACACAATCTTGATCTATATGAAACAACCTCAGTATTCAAATGAGGCTCAGCCAAGCTATAACGGAAAGCGATTTTGAAGAAAAACTGGCAACCAGTTTCATGCAATTTTTCTAATTATTAAATTTTCTTTTTCCTCTTTCACCTCTCCTTTTTTTTCTTTTGATCATTAAAAGGGCAGTAACCAAGCTCCTCTCAGTTCAGGACTGCCCAACGATCACACAGTTTAGGATCGACGCACACAACAGACTTCGACAGAAGGCACAACGACGGCGTACAGCAATATAGTGGTCCTCCGTTCTGGAGACTCCTCAATTCAAGACCTCTCTATTCAGGTCTAATCAGTCGACCACCGACGAATTTCTCAGAATCCACCCTTATATAGTGGCTAGAAGTGGGGCTAAAATCTTCTGTATCAATTAGGAGCATTCTGGATGTATCTCGGCTCCTAATCAGAAAATTTCTAGAGGTTTCGGGCATTATTCATTTTGTCACCAAAGTCGCCAAATTCTTCGCAAATGTCTGGGATCTATGACGTCAAACCCGGGCACCATTCAGCACAGATGACTGTAAATCTGTCTTCTGTACAATGAAATTAATTGTGCAGAAAAGTA
>JAPMOQ010043216.1:141396-224850 GCA_026543055.1 Argiope trifasciata | reverse complement strand
AAGCTAAGTAAAAAGGGATACAATAGAATCAAAATTACAACAAATAGAACACAAATTCGGCCTGAAGAGTTTTTCAAGGGTCACCCTCAGGCAAGGATTAAAAATAAAATATTTATTCAACGAGGAATTGGACAATGCCCAACAGTATTGACCCATCGTGACCCGAAAAGCCTATAATGTAGTTAATTTATAAGCTTATATTACTTAGCTTTTATTGTTAATTAATTTAGATTCGTCTATATTTCAGTTGCCTGTATTTAGCGCTCATCAACACAATGATTGTTTTTTTTTTAATTTTAAATTTTAAATTTGTTAGAATCCGAAATAATTTTTAGTTTCGATTCCATTTTTTTGTTTCGTTTACATAATTATATTATTTTAGATTTGTTTCATAAATAGTTTTGTCGTTTAATTCCGAATAAAATTTTAATTTCGATTTCGACCTAATTAATTTCGTTTAATTTTTGGTGATTCAGGAAAGGGATTAAATTATTTTAATGCATTTATGGTTGTTATATCTGTGATTTTCACAATTTTTTGGGTCTCAGGCCATTCTTTGTAACTGACATCGAAAGCTTCTCCTTTGAAACAAAAACTGACATTTAGAATATAAAGGGACAGCATCACTACAAGTTTCTAAAAGTGTCTAATGGGCTTCGGCAGCTTCAAATAAAACAAGAAACTTGCACAGAAAGCAAAAAAAAAAGTTTCAAAATGATACAAACTTTCAAAGAAAAACGAAACTTTCAAAATGATAACAATAAAGAAATAGTAAATTGGTAAAACCGAAAAACATTTTCGTTTATATAGATACTTCACATGTTTACCGATAGATGTCACTGATGAAAATAAATGCATGCACCGAATATTAGTTTCCATGGAAACCGAAGAAAGCTTCACATATAGATAGAAAAGGATTTTTACAGTAAAAATTAAAGGCAATTCAATTGATTTTTAAAAGCATGTTCCATAAATTTTGAAGACCCAAGAAAACATTTTTTAAAGATTATTCATAAAAAAAATTTCTACAAAAATGGGAAATTGGCATTTTTTGAAGTGGAATTTTCAATCAAGAGAATTAACATTAAATATTTTGAATTCAATATGCACTATAAATCATTTATTTATTTACCATATCTGATATGTTTAGTACTAGCTATTACCCACGACTCTGTTCGCGTGGAAATTTTGATGTATATGTGCGAAAAACTATCAAATATTAACAAATAAAGGAAATTAAGCCTAATTTGAAAACGATACATTTAAAAGTTTAAACATATTCGATAAATATATATTACATAAATGCAATTTGATAACAAAAACACACAACTAACGTAAAAATAATATAGTTACACTGTGTACCCAAAATAAAACAAAACAGCCAATCCAATCAAATGCATTTAATTTATGAATCGAGATGGAGATAGCTACAACATTATTACACACGTAATGTTTAAACTTTTAATTTAAATGAAAACACAGTTCTCAACAATCATGCGTGAACTTTCATAGCCAGTTGGGGTAACACAATGCAGATTAGAAATTTTTTGTTTCCTTTATTCTGTTTTCTTTTCATTAAAAAGTACTTGAAAATGAATCGAAAGGACCGATTCATTAACAACATTTGATTTTAAATATATCAAAATCAAAGAAAATTAATAGAATCGTTTGAAATAATCGGCTGACATTTTTCTAAGCCTAACCTCATTTCTGTTGGGAAAAAAACTGGAGCCTTACATATTTTTGGTGGGATTTGGTCTCCGCTTTTTAGCGCGAAATTTAGTTTTTAATGAATAAAAAATGAACCCCTCAATGAACAGGAATAAAAGAGCAGCCTATGCTTTTATTTCTGACTCTAATCTATCTAGGTGCCAAATTTCATCCCATTCTGATCAGCCGTTATGGCGTGATGTAATAATAAACATCCATCCATCCAAACACTCAATTTTTCATCTTTATTTATTAGTATATATCCAATATATTCTACAGCTTGTTGAGATAGTACATTTACATAACCGTTACTTCCACAGCTGATGAATAATATTTGCAAAAATTACGAATGCTTCAAATGAGAAATAAGGTCAAAATAACAAATACAAAAATTAAAGGTAATTAATTTAATTTATATTTCTTTTCAATCACATTCAAACAGTTTATATATTTTTAAATTAACCCTCACGTACTTCCGAATGACGTCAAACTAAAGACGATATATATTTCTCAATTAAGTTCGAAATTCCAGACATTTTAATGTTAAGAGGGATGGGATGCTTATTTACAGTCACGGTGTTTATCGGGGCTCAAATGGATTGAGATTGATTAGTTGCTGTCAAATGATACACTTCAGTGCGTTATTTTAAAGTTAGATGCTTCCGAATAAGTGGAACGTCGTGGGAAAAGTTTCTAAATTATGTTCGTTGAGTTTTGGCAGTTGAAAAATTAAAATACTGGATATTAATAAAGATGCATTAGTGTTCAAAGACTACTTAAATTCAAATTTTAGATTTTAAGTATATAGCTAAATTGAAAAGTTTACTTTAGAGAAAGATGTCAAAAATGATTTTACTCTAAAATCTTAATATTTTTTATAAAGGCTTAAACAACTTTACAGATGTGAAACTTTTCGCAAAATAAAGCTATATAGCACAACACAAAAACAGGTCATGCCCTTCGCAAATAAGAATTTTTTTCTTAGAAGCTTCATTACCAGTGACTTGGAATTCTTAACGACTTACAAGAGGGAAAAAAAATCCAAATAATTTCTATATTAGAATAATGTCCTGAACTTTCTCTATTCAAAAACATGGCAGATCTTTTATATCACTGGTAATATCACATCTTAACACATTGTGTACGGGTCCATTTTGCAGCGGAATTCTACCGGGAGTGGGCGTTTTGAGCGTACATTTAGTAATTCAGTTACATCTCAACAGATCGAAAATTATTTCACGTTTTAACCAAATTTTCTTATTTTGTATTGAAATATATAAACAAACATAAAAATAAGAATATATAAGTAACAACTACAAGACTTTTGTAAGCAACATATATTTTTTAGTGGATAAATTTATAATAGTATCGTAAATAGGAAAAATAAAAAAATAGTGGTATAAAGTTTTACTTTTTTGAATGATGTTATTTATAAAAATTTTTACATTATAAAAAAGAGCAATCCTAAAACTAATCATGTTTGACAACGTGGTAAGTTTTTCAAAGCATTTTCCTCTATGAAGAGGCAAAATGCACTCCTTTTCGCGAGGAAAAATAAAATGTGAATTTTAAATCTAAATGATTTTTTCAATCCACCCTCTCGTTCCGCATCGACCGATGTTAAAAACTAGTTTTTATTTGTTTAAAATTTTCCAAAATCTATGTAGGAGTCAAGACCATTCGTTTTCCTGTCTATACCGTTATTTTTGTACCCACACACAAACCATGTTTTTACACTAACCCGTGCTCGTACGTGACCCGTGCTCAAGTATCCATCGTCACAAAACGTACTAGTACGTGTCCCGCATATAGTGTGTTAAAAAATCGCCAATCTGGTGACAAAAAAAATAAAGAGCAGCTTTAAAGATGTGAAACTTTTCACAAAATAAAGCCATATAGTAAGATACTAAACAAACAGGTCATGTCCTTCACGATTAGAAATTTTTTCTAAGAAGCTTCATTACCAGTGACATGGATTTCTTAACGACTTACAATAGAAAAAAACAACAGCAATCCAGATACTTCCTAAATTAAAATATTGTCCTACACTTCCTTTATTCCAAAACATGGCAGGTCTTTAAAATGGCTGAAAGGTGAAATGACAGGCAGAAAAGTATCTCTACTCGGACACGCAATTCTTCGTGAAAGGCGATCAAAAGCACCATTGAATATTCCACTCTTCATCGCTTAATATTTTACTTCATATGAATAATAATCAATTTCATTAGCATTCGTATGGCTTGCTAAAGACCGCGCAAGGTCATACTGACGTCATTTCGCAAAAATGACGTCTGAGAGAATTTTTTGGGGCTTAGAATATTTGCATATTTTTCATATGTGACCAAGGATTTCATCCTTTGGGATATGCAGCCTGTTAATTTAAAGCGCTGAAAATGTGTTCATAAATCGGGGTTGAATTTAGAGATTTTTCGTGTCTATAAATTTCTAGATTTGGCTCTGAATTAATAGACTCGATGAAGAAATTAAGATTTAAAATAGTTGCATGATGAATGCGATTTCTAGGAATTTATGTGATTTTGAAGAAAAGAAACTGAATCTATTTCATTCTCTCTATATATGGGTGGCTGTATTCATGTTAAATATACTAATACTAGCTGGTACCCGGCGCGCAGAAGAAACAATTTTGATAATATCGTTTGAAATCTGAAACAACTGTCTTGTTTCATTAGAAATGATAGGAAGAATGATATTTATTTTCGTATCGGAAATGAATACATTCATTGAAAGTGAGTCATATATAAAGGGGAAGTGCAAATAGTATTTATTCTATTTTTTAAAATTTTATAATTCAAAATTTAAGGATTGGCAATATTTTTTTTCCATCTTCAGCAGAAACAAATAAGAGCAAGTAATAAGTATTCAAAGTTTCATCGCAATCGGATGTGTGGTACGGTAGCGCATAAGAGACGTACAGACCAACATTCATTTTTATTTATATAGATTACGTAATTTTACTTTGCCTATAACCATCCCTTAAGTAATTCCAAAGTTTCATCGCATTCTGACGGTTAGTACGATGGACATACAGACAAATATTCTTTTTTATTAATTATAAGTTATGCTGTTGTTTCTAATAGCACTTGCCATGTGCAAGCCCAATGACGAAGTCAATGATTTTAAGCCGAGAGTGCGTCTCTTGTTTTAAGTAGCGCCGACTAGGACCAAGAGAACGTATTTGAAGCTCACGCATCACATTCGCTTGCACAGCCACTTTTTACAGGGGGCACATTCACACATGAAAGTGATGAAGAACAGCCATGTCTGAACCGGGACTCGAACCCATGACGCCTAGATCACGAGGAAGATACGTTACCCCTATGCCAGGACGCAGACTGTACTCATACATTCACAAAGTTATCAGTTTGTAGCAGTTACATAGTTCTAGTCTCCTCTTTTGGATACTAGATGGCGATGTCTGATAGGCTATCACCTATATCATCCCATAATGCGCATGGCGATTGTAATTAGAAGAAGATGTGATACCTTCTTCTTGTATATAGCCGATTTCCTCACCACTGAACGTGGCAGTATCGAAAGGAAGGAGATGTGATATCGTATTGCTACATATCCTTAATAACGAAATTCAAACTCTGAATAAACACAAAGACAAAACATAACAAGTCATTCAAGTGAACAGCTTAACAAAGGAGATACGATACCGTACTGTCAAGCTGCTCGCGTGAATGTGTTGTTTGGTCTTGTCTTTGTGTTTGTTCGGTGTGTGAATGTGGTTATTAAAGAAATGTTCCTGAAAACACAGGTCATGTTGCTTCCTGCACAGATCAGAATAATCTACATTCCACCACAAGTCTCATTTATTATATATCTGAATTTATTCAGTGAATTATTTTAGTTTTATAAAAATAATTTGAACACATATTAAAAATGCATCGACAAATTAGAGATACGTCTACAAAAATTTCCCAATCTGAATTTTCAAACTTTTTTATAATAAAAATTACATCTTCCCTCAAAATTAAAACAAGGGAAGTTTTTATCCCCAAATATGTTCAATATTCTTCTGTACTTGATTTATAACGATATCGGACTGAAAATATTAGGCATACATTTGGTGTCATATTATTCTTGAGGTATCCGACAACGATCGAAGAAAACATTTTGAAAAATTGAATTGGATTTTAAAAAATTACAGGATTTACATATCAGTAAATACAACAAAGGAAAATCAATTTTAAATCATTACATGTCCAAAGACATTTTAGGGATTCTAAAATTAATTCCTGAATTTATCTCTGTCAAATAATCTAAAACTATGTTTAATTCACGGGAATCCAAAAATGAATTGATTTTATTGTATGAATTTTTAAGTTACAAATAAGAATAATACTTAAAACTGTTTTAAAGTCTCATTTTCATATAGGTGCAGAATTATTAAATTTTAAATGTAACAAATTTTTCTCTACATCTTTAACGATAAAATCATCCATTGGCAAGTGTTAACTTTGGTAGTGATCATTAAAAATATTCTGGAATACTACACAACTCGATGCTGAGTCTTTCAAGAATCTCATTAGCTCATAAATACATAATTTAAAACTCGATTCCTCGCAAAAGCAAGTTGTTCTTATTGGACTCACAGTCACAGATAATGTCGTCTTTCGAAGTTTTAATTGGCACCAGCCTTAATAACTCCAGAGGATTTATAATCTGCTTTCGGAGGAATATTTTCCATATTTTCGAAGGCATCTGTCAAATGAATACAGCTTCTTGATTTTAGAAACGTTGACTAAATATTTCAAATGCTCCAAGGCAAGACATGGCTGATGAATATTTATTTATTGGACAGAATTTGCATTTGTGGAAATCATATTTAACGAGACTCATATTTAACTTCAGCATCTTATGAAAAGCCTCTTATGCTTAGCCTGTTTGTATGAGCTAAAATGAATTGGCTTGGTACTTATTATTATTATGAACTGTTAGGAATGTCCAAACTGCTGAATTAATTTAAGGTATTGTGAACCTCTTTCAGGTGGCTTCCTTATACTATACTACTGGATGCGTTAGAGTAACTTACTTATTTGAAAGGTCAATAAAAAACAAAAATGCTTCAGTTACTGTTTTAATTCTTTTTTTTATTTGAAAATATAATATCCAATTTTTTTCATATTCTGTAAAATGACATCGGTTAAATGGCGACCCTAATTGCTCATACACTGATTAAGCATATTTTTGAAGTTCGTGTCCAATCACATCTATCAGTATGTTGGCAATGTCGTGGCGAATGTTGTTCTTGAGGTGAGCTATGGTCCGTGGTTGATCAACATGAACCAAGTATTTAAAAGTGAGCCCCGTCACTGAAAAAAACGACCGCGTCTTCAGGCAGGTTGTCAAGTAGCATTTAACACACAATTTGACGGGCATCAAAATCGCGTTCAGTTAATTATTGCACAACAGCCAATTTGTAGGGATGAAAAGGAAGGTCTTGAAGGAGAATTCGTCGATGAGTGGTGTCGGAAATTCCCAGAGCAGCTGCGTGTTTGCGAGAGTGTTTGAACGCAGAACTGCCTGCCTTACTCACAGAAATGGTCCTTAGATGTCCATTTCTGGGTTCAGCGACTCTCCCGAAATGAGAAACCCACGGCAGAATCGAATGACGGCCAGAAGGAGGAATTTCTGAGAGGATGAATTTCAAAGAGAGCGTGGAAGGCACGTTGCTTCTGATCGACCATTAGGAAAAAAGCACACGACGGCGAAGGCCCGCTGTGCTCTATACCTGAGCATGATGGCAACTGACAAGTGAGAGAAACAAACTTGGGGACTTTTCCCTCTAGTAGCCAGAACTACCACTTCTCTACCTGCCCAACTCATCGCTCGGGACTTTTATCAAATAAGTAAGTTTCTCTGGCACACCCTGTAGAACCTAAAGATTTAATCTTTTTCGCTCTTAATACACAGGTGAATAAATAAATAATTTTTATTAGAGTTATACAAATTAATTTGCTTGTTGATTGAGCAATTAATTAGAACGTCATGCCTTCAAGACTTTAGTTGCTTTTTTTAAATCTTCAAACAATAAGGAGTGTTCTGCAGGCTTTAAAATCGTCATCTCTTGATCATCCACTTCTACAGGAAGTGAAAAAAATATACCGTCTCCGTCTTCTTGTGTACAGCCTACCACCCCGCCACCACTGAACGTAGCAGTTTCGACAGGATTTGCTGTGGTCTACTGCTGAATAAGTATTGTACAGCCTTACATGGACCGAACAGTCAAACTAAAAATCCTTGCGAGGTCGTCAACAGCTGTCTTTCTCTCCATCTGCACACTCTCAAACAATTGGAATGAAACTATCCATCTTTAAACATCCTATCCTTCAGGGTTTTGAGATGACCTGGTGCCATCAGTACTGCATTTAGATCATTATTTACCATATCCAGGTTTTTCCATCACTCTGCGATCTCTGCATGTTCTATTAAATAGTATCAAACTGTACCCATTTCTCCACAAATGCATTTATTTTCCCACGTTCTTCCAAATCTTTGAAAATTTGCAGAAAATTTCCCATGTCCAGATTTTTTTGGATTAGTGAAGACGATATACCGTCTTCTAAGTGGGAAAACTATTAGAGTTTTGCTTTCCTAGATCAATTCGCACGTGGGTATTTCTGGAAATGATATCGCAGTTACAGCAGCTAAGTCAGCGAGCATCATTTTGCCCCAACGTCTTTCATATAAAGACATGCGGACACCTATAATTCGTTGGTACAATCGCCAATGACCAAATGAATTAAGCATGGAAATTAACAGCAAACTCCATTTTATTAAATCATAATAGGCCAACTGGTCATCAAAATTAAGTAGACGCAATGATGGGATTTTATCCCGACTCATTGGTCACAATACCTTGACACATAGATTTTTACTTTTTTCTGAGTCTCCCCCAATGTGTGGTAATTTTAAGAGTTCGTCACATTTTAAGAGAATCACAAGTTTCAGAATTTTCGTTGTAAACATTTTAAATCCATAAATTTTACCTTGGATATTTTATTGGGTCCATGGAAACATCATCCAAACATTTTGTTATATATTAAAAATATGGGTATTTTCCCATGAAGTTTAACCCATTTATGCTTACTGTTCTATTTCTGGAACAATCCCCAGATAAAAGTTATTTTTATTATATAGATATTTTTTACCTAACATATAGAAATTTCATGCAAAAACTCCAATTTTTTAACCTTAGACAAAGTCTAGTTTTAATGACTTTCTCCCTTTTTTAACATTTGACTAGTTTGAATACAATCAGTTACATTTTTTACAAAGTTAAACTATTTCTATTTTAATGGAGAAATTTTACACTGCTTCAGAGCAGCATATTCTATATCAGGATCTTGAGCTAAAAATCCAAAACCAAACCGTTCAAGCTATAACAATAGGTTCGACTGTGCAAATTTGAGCAATGCAATAGAAAATGGGTTGCACAGTTAACAAGTACATATATGGAATGATATTGAGAAGTTAATGGCAAAGGGGGGCTTTGTGGTGAGGCTTCGAAACCAGAAGGTTTCAGGTTCGAATCCAGGTTCCACTGAAAAGCCGTCATGTAAACCAGTCTGGTGCTCGATAAATCCGTTGGGACAAAATGTTCTCCAGCTGGTATTGTGTGGAGTTTAGTTTAGTTATTTTAACGTTCCGTTGTAAAGTAACACTAGGGCCATTTTGGGACGAACCTAGTCATTTTCAACCACGGTCAGATGACGAGGACGATGCCTGTGGTATAGTGTGGAAAGCTTGAAGAGGAAGTACCAGCTCAGGTGTCGTCTGCATCATCGGACAGCAGTTCAAAGTTTCAAGGTCCATACAAAAATAACCCTAGTGTTGCTTTGAAACGGTAGTTTAATATAACTAAACTGACCAACTACACTGAGGGGAGTTAGAGAAAGAACCTGTCCCTTGCTGAGGTGTATAATATTCACAGCAGTTGGATACCAGCATCTATACGTATATTTTTAACCATCACTTCTTTGCATCTCGAAATGTTTTTTAGATGTTGTTTCATTTCCTTCATCATTATATTCCATAATTTGTGCACAAAGAAAAATAGGATTGCTGCATTATCATTTTGTGTAGAGTGTTATTCGTTTTGGTTAAATGTCATCATAATTTGCTACAATTTTTCCTATTTCTCAAAATATATTATATTTTCAAATATTTTTTTGTGTTTATAGTATTTTGTATAAAAAATTTCAATACAATCAAAAACTATTCTTTTTAAACAGATTTTGTTTAGAATTTTTAATGTTTCGGTTCAATTTCAATAAATAGTATAGCAAATTTTCCTGTTTCTCAAAACATATTATATTTTTAAATAATTGTGTTGTATTTAGAGCATTTTGTATTATAATTGGCAATCCATTTATATACCATAATTTTAAACAGTTTTTTTAAGAATCCAATTTTTCAAAAATATTTCTTTAGTGTAACCTTAAGAACAAAAGTATGTATGCTACATACGTATATGACATTTTGAAAAGAAGGACATTTTGGAAAATTTCCAGATCTTGCGTCTTTGAGGAACAAATGAATTCACAAAATTTAGCTCAAAATAACTATAGAATTATTTTGACTTCGTTACTTAACAGATAAGATTATAATGTAACCACAAAGCAGTCACGCTTGCATATTTTCCCTCTTCTATCGGCATAAGTTTAATTTGCATGCATATTAAGTTAAAAGAAGAAAAATATATTTTGGATTCTGACCAAAATGATTTATATTAAAGAAGCAATTTTAAATATACAAAATGAAACTTTTGCGTGCTTTGTTTATTGGCATCGGAGAATAAGATTTTTTATCCTAACATGTATGGTAAAAAACTTGGATTTATTAAGTCCTAAACCTAAATATTTATTCTTTAGAAATAATGCAAAAAAATAATTTAAAAATGCATTTTTTTTGCTTTATTCTTTAATAAGGAATTTCTTTTCCCAAATGCTTCATCGAAATAGGATGAACGGTATGACAGTCTATAAAATACGAACAAACAAAAATTCATTTTTATATAAGAGATTTGTGTATTCTTTTAGAATTGTAAAACTTGGTGTTCTTTCAGAACGGTAACGAAAAAAACTATTTATTGTATCTTGCGATTCTCTTAATATTCACTCAGAATTCGCAAATTTAAATTTAGAAAATACGATTGAAATATTTTCTTTTAAAATTTATTAAACACAGAAAACATATTTATACTATAAAATACTTGTTATATAGAGTTAATTTAGTTGAAGCGATAATTTTTGAAAATTGAGATGGTGCAAAATTATTTGTACCACAATATTTTTGGTGGTTACTGAGAAAAACGCTAACATTTATTTAAAATTTAAAACTCCCAGGGTTGATCTCCTTGTAACTTCCTCGCATAATCTTGACCAAAGTCGTTACCTCCGAGAATGACTTGCATGTCATTGGCCTACTATAGCTACAAAATATTAACCTTTCACTTGGATTTAGCTTTTCTACTGAATCTCTTGTGTCTCCACGAAGAGTTAACTGGAGACAAATCCTTGGTAAAAAGATGCCGTTGAGATTCGAATTTTTATTTTTAATTTTAGATCATTGTACTATATAACCATCCCGTAGGTGTAAGGAATAAGCTGACCCATTTTCATCGCAATCGGATGAACGGTTTAAGAAGGCATAAGAGACGCACAGCCAAACATTCATTTTTACTTATAGAGATTTGCGAATAGGAACTATACTGAGAAGAAGCAAAAAAAAAAAATAACCGAGGCTGACAAACTCCTTAAAGGAAGGACGAATATTTCACAAGGTTGAGAACAAAGGCAATAATCTTAAGGTAAGTAAGCAAAGGCAAGTAATCTTATTAGTAACTGAATCGATTCCTTAGAAAAAGCCAAGATCTCTGATTGCATATTCAAATCGCGTATTCGGTTGTCTTTTTTTCTATATATAAGAGCGTATTTCGTCAGTGCACGCGATAAAAAGTTTAATGTCTCCAAATTATTCAGACGCTGAAGGCATTTGTAAGTCGAGATGTTTCAGTTTTCACAATAAAGCTTCAACATGCATTTGCCCTCAATAAAAGTATACCCTAAATATTTAAGGTATCCGACTACGTTAAAAACAATGGTTATCGACCGCATTGGCGATTTGTTTTTAAAATTCTTGTAGTTCAGACGTTTCTCTTAACAGTTAATCTTTTCTGCCTTGAAATTTTAACTAAACATTTAATTAAATTTTAGCATTTTTTGCAGTAACTACCGAAAATATCACTGTGCTTTGAAAGAAACAATTTTAATCACATTTTCTAAAATTGAATTTCAAAATTCTAAATGAATATGAAACGAATCACGAGATACTACAAATAGTTTCTTTCATTATCCATTCTGAAAGAACACCAAACTTTAAATTCTTAATGAATACACAAATCTAATGCATAAAAATAAATATTTGTTTGTAGAATGGAATAATAAAAGTAGAATAAATACTATTTTTGGTTTTTTTTATATATTCTTTCACTTCAATGAATGTATTCCCTGTCAACAAGAAATTAAATATTCTTTCTATCATTCCTAACTAAGCAAGACAAATATTCCAAATTCTAAACGGTATTCCAAGATTATTATTTCTGCGACAGCAACGCACCGGGTACCAGCTAGTATTATAAAAAATTTGAATATGAAAAACAATTGCATCAATACATTTTAGTATGATAGAAGAGGTGAATTATCTCCTATATATAATAAGTATATAGACATTGTTACATTTTGTAATGTACAGGTGGTATGTTAGTTCTTTGCACCTATTGTCCGAAAATTTGTTTTCTGGTCACAGCGTTTGCTGTGCAAGATACCTAAATGCAATTATATTTATTATCAGCATCTCGGTATCTCAAAATGATATGGCAAACATCAAAACAACATCTAAATACTGTTGAACAATAACGGATTCTTTTATTTTTCATGCAACTGTATATACAAAACATTTTCTATATCGGATTAGATTGTGTGGTTTAGTGGCTCAAGAGACATAGCTGGCCATTCCGCTCCATACTTATGGTTAAAGTAAAATATTTGTCTCATTTAAAAATAAATAAAAGTTGAAACCAATTAATTAAATTAAATCCTTTTTGTAATGCAAAGTAAAGTAAAAAACGACAATAAGTGGAAGTATTACATCAGACGGTAAAACCAAATCTCTTTTAAAAATTTAAAAAGATTTTTGTGGGGTCGCTCCCCTACAAGCATTTGAATTTACATCGCTGAAACATAAAAATAATTTAAACGATGATGTTTAAAATCTAGACATTCTATCAAACTGTCAAAATCATTTGACTATTCAAGCAGAATGGTATATGATCGCCGAATAAAACATGTTTATGTGTAAATCTTACGTACACATTACTCTATCGGAGGGACGCTCTTAAAAATAATAAATTTGTCTTAGAGACACGCTCTTGAATATTGTATTTTTTTCTCAAGTTTCCCATGCCATATATTCGACGATAAAATTGTTAAATAGTGATAAAAGTGTTAAAGTGTGTTTTTTTCAGTGTCGCGGTGGCCTGATGGTAAGATCTCAGCTTCCTAACCCGAAGATTGTAGGTTCCAGGCCCAATTCCTCCGAAAAATCATTATGCAATTGGGTCTGGTGTACGTTAAACCCGTTGGGGCCAAACGTTCTCCAGCTGGTGTGGTGTGGAGAGTGTGTGTGTGACAGTTCAGGTGTTGTTCTCGTCATCTGACCATGATTCAAAATGACTATCCCAAAATAGCCCTAGTGTTGCTTCAAAACGGTACGTTAATATAACTAAACTAAACTCTTATTTTATTAAACCCTTTTAAGTATGTTAAAGCCGCTATTAAACCCGACTATGTTAAAGCCGCTGATTATCGACCACGTTTGCTCATTTTTTTTAATTGTTATTTCTTGTAGTTTTTTTTATCTTTCCAAAACAGTTTATCTTTTCTAGAAATAGGAAGCCTCACCTATCAAACAGGGTAACAGATTTTTTCAGCTAAAATTTATCGTTAGCTTTTCAGTAGTTTCCTCAAATTTGTAATTGTTATAAAAATTCTTCACCGTTCGCACAATATCTAAAAAACTAATAGAGGTATCTGAGTAAACATTTCAGCGCTTGTTTTTAATGTGCGCAAATGAAATGAATTAAAAGTTTTAGTGCCGGTGAAATACTTTTTCATTTATAGGTGGTTTTAGAAAAATTGTCGGGAATTGATGGAAAAAAATGCATATAAACGCATATTCTTACCCATAACTTCTTTGCATGTTTCTTAGCTATTGGTTCATTTCCTTCATCATTATTTTCTATAATTTGTGTACAAAGAAAGAAAAATAGGATTGTTGGCATTACCATTTTGTGTAGAGTGTTAACCGTTTTGGTTAAATTCCATAAAATATACCACAAATTTTCCTTTTTCTCAAAATGTATTATATTTTCAAAAACTTTTGCTGTATTTATAGTACTTTATTTTATAACTGACAATACATCTAATAACTATTGCTTTAAACAGTTTTTTTTAAAAATCCAATTTTTAAAAAGTTTTCATTCGAATGTAGACGGATACCTTAACACGCCATAGATTCTAACCTTTCTTTGAGGCTAATAATAAGATCGCTTTTCACGAGAAAGCATATATAATGAAGCGAGATCAGCATTCGGGCACCTCACCTGATTCTCAAGTGACTGGACCCGAGTTGACTTCTGTTGTCTCTCTAAATTGATCGCCATTCAAAACGGACGCCCTCACAGAACCAATTTGTCTTGGGCACTCGAGGACAAGTCCTCGAATTTCTCAATTGCGCCCCAATGTCTGTGAAGAGATGATATATCCACTCAATCATTGCACTACATTAAGAGAGATCGCCAGAAATGCCAACGCACCTATAAGAGTTGTGTCAATAGGAACGCGGTTACAATTTTAATCGAGCTAATTTATCCACATAACTTAACTCGGATATAAACTTTTACATTTATAAAATTGCCCGCGAACACATGTTTGATTATAGCAATTTGGTTTAAAATATACCAAAAATTTACAGAATTTTTTTTTTGAAAAAAAATTAAATGATTTGGTATACGAATGAATTATTAAACAAAACTGCAAAAGGTTTTTAAATCATTATAAGAGATAATTTCTTTGGCTAATTCTGTATTTTCCTCTGTACAATATATCGGCTATTATCCGCGACTCTGTTTGCGTGGAAATTCTGATGTATATGTACGAAAATTTATCAAATAATTACAAATAAAAAAAACTAACCTAAAAACTATACATTTGAAAGTATAAGCACGTTCAACAAATATATAACATAAATACAATTTAATGACAAAAACAAGCAACGAACGTGAAAACAATTTATTTACAATGTTAATCTAAAATAAAACAAGACAGCAAATAAAGTCCTGTCAAATCCATTTTATTTTTGGATTGAAATGGAGACAGCTACAACTGTATTATACACCTCATTTTTAAACTTTTCATTTAGATGAAAACACAGTTGTCAACAATCACGAGTTGTCATCACTCTTTTAACTCCAATGGTGTAACGCACATGTCTGACTTCTCTGCGCCAGTTGGGGTAACGCCATGCACATCAGAATTTTTTTATTTCCTTTGTTCTGTTCTCTTTTCCTTTAAAAGTACTTCAGTGAGCTAGTTCAGTATTCATGCCTTGAAACTCTTTATTAAGGCATCCGACTACGTTAATAACACTGTTTATCGACCACATTGGCGAATTTTTATAAATTTCTAAGAAAAGGAAGGGCTGACCCATCATCCAGGGTCATATATTTTTCAGCTAAAATGTGTCTTTTACTTCCATTTTCTCAAAAGTTTCGTTTTCATAAAAATCACAACTGTTAACATGATACCTTAAAAACAAGCAGCGATAATTACGTAAAAATTTTAGAGTGTGTTTTAAATAATATGAACAATGAAATGAACCAAACATTTTACTGTTGATAAAATACTTTTTTCATTTATAGATGGTTTTAGTAAAATTTAGCTAAGAATTTGTTTTAAAAATGCATACATACGCATATTTTTACTCATCGCTTCTTTGCATCTCAAAATGTTTCTTATATTTTGGTTCATTTCGTTCATTATTATACTCTATAACTGGTGTGCAAAGAAAAATAGGAATGTTGCATCACCATTTTGAGTAGAGTATTTAACCGTTTTGGTTCAATTTCACTAAAATTTACTGCATATTTTCCTATTTTGTTGATTTATATTTTTCTGTATTATAATTGACAGTACATCTAAAAACAGTAGTTTTAAATAATTTTTAAAAAATCCAATTTTTCAACATTTTTCCTGCGAACGTAGTACGTTAATACGTTAATAATCTGATTGTCGATGAAGCGAAATTTTTTATTGAGCAATTTCCTTGTAACCCTTGTCTGATTTAAAACAAGAGCCGCAGTCACTTTCTTTTTTAAGTTCTATTTTACAAATGTCTAGACACCTGATTGAAAAATGCTTTCAAGTGATAATACCCATGATTGAAAAAAGAACATTATTCAAACTGATTACCATCTGTTTCATAAGTGACATTTTAAAAATCAATCAAAAGTAGAGTTGTGGCTGATATGGCTGCTTTGGGACAAACAAGTTAACAGACGCTAATTTATCTATATTTACGCAACAAAGAAAAATATTTTGATAATAAAGTAACGAAGAAAAACATTTTGATATT
The DNA here is from genome assembly GCA_026543055.1 of Argiope trifasciata. Taxonomy (NCBI): domain Eukaryota; kingdom Metazoa; phylum Arthropoda; class Arachnida; order Araneae; family Araneidae; genus Argiope; species Argiope trifasciata. The sequence continues at coordinate 208,419 of JAPMOQ010043216.1, read as the reverse complement.
AAAAGAACAAAAAAGTATTTTGATTTTAAAACAACAAAGAAAAATATTTTGAATATAAAACAACAAAGAAAAAGACTGTATGAAAATTACATAGAAAAATATTTTGATATTCAAACAGCAAAGAAAATAATAGTTATATAATGTAAAAAAGAATATTTTGATATTAAAACAACAACATCAAAACTCTTGATATTAAAATTACAAATAAAAATATTTTGATATTAAAACAAGAAAGAAGAATATTTTGGTATTCATATATCCGCGAAACTCGGTTGAAATCGCATCGAACAGTGACATAATTATGTAGGAAGGATTTCAAATTTTTTATGATTAATAATTTTAAAATGAAAAGAAATTAAAAAAAAAAGTCTTAAAGGTGTCATTAAATATTGTTAATTACTGGAATTTAAGTAAAGGCATTTTTAAATAAATATATGATATAAACATTAAATAAATTGTGAAATAAACATTTATTATATTTCTAGACATTTTGAAATTGATCAGCTTACAGACTGAAGAGAAATATCCGTGTTATTCAGAAAAAGTTGCCCTAAAAATATTTCTTTAGAAACTATCGATTGTTTAGAAAGTATGTCGGATTGTTTTCAAAACTATTGGTTCAGAAGATTAATTGACGTTAGAAATTCTTTTAATACCAGGAACAAAATATCAGTGTTTTCAGCACATCATAAATCTCCCGTTTTGTCAAGTGTCACCAATGCATTATGAAAATATATTTTTGAAAATAGCTGTTCTCGCGAATTGAAATTATATCAGCTTTTAACAATCGTTATTTTTCAGGAAATATAAATAGAATCCATATTCCCCGATCTATTTTAAAATTGTATTTCTTATTTTGTCTTTAAATTTTATTTCTTCACTTTGCATGATTATTAGACATTACATATGGGCTACATCTATTTAAAGTATTGAAAATTGATTAAATTTAGCAAATAAATTAATATTTGAAAAATAACTGTATTTTCCGGCTACGTTAAAAACTCTGGTTATTGACCCCATCGGCAATTTTTTTCATTTTTATTTCTTGTAGTTCAGAATTTCCTCTCTCCAAAACAGTCTATTTTTTCTGAAAAAAAAAGAAAGCCTGATCTATCATCCAAAGTCACACACTTTTCAGCTAAAATCTGTCTTTAATTTTAATTTCTCAAAATTTAAACCGTCATAAACATTCTCCACCGTTCACATGATATCTCAAAATCTAATAGAGGTATCCAAATTGAAATTTCAGCTCGTGTTTTAAATAATATGGCCAATGAAATGAACCAAAAGTTTTACTGTTGGTGAAATACTTTCTCATTTTAGAAAAATCAAGCTCTGAATTTATGGAAAAAGGCATATACACGTATATTTTTACCCATAACTTCTTTTAATTTCAAGATCTTTCTTAGCGTTTCGTTCATTCTATTCATCATTGTATTCTATAACTTTTGCAGAAAGAAAAATGGGATGGTTGCATTGCAATTTTGTGTAGAGTGCTCTCCGTTTTGATTAAATTTCATTAAAATTTACTACAAATGCTCCAATATCTTGATAAATATTATACTTTCAAAAAATTTTGTTGTATTTATAGTATGTCGTATCATAATTGACAATACATGTAAGAATCAATTTTAAAAAAATCCTATTTTTCAAAAAAATTTCCTTTGAACGTAGTCGGATACCTTAACTATGAAAAGCATTCATTAAAATTCCATCTCAAAACTTCGTTGTTTATTTGAAAATAAAAGTCTTCTCTACAATTTAAAATTTAAAGCTGCTTCTAATTTATGCTTTCTATTATTTATTTATATTTATTTACGTTATTTTAAGAATAGCGTAATCTTAATTATAGTTTTAAAATTTATAATCTTTCATTCATACATTAAAAATATATTTATATCACTGAATTTTTTTAAAGTTTATAATCATACGAATATATAAATGCGTATGTAATTTTACGAATGGGTATATACGTACATAATTATACGAATCCAAATATTGTAAAGTATTATTAATGAAAATTAAATCCATTTTGTTGCTATTGTAAAAGAAGATATATTTCTCAATTTTTTCAACAACAGAATCGTAAAAATTGTAGATTTTTCAGAAAACTTTGCTGGTTATTTGTTTAATTCTTGCAAATTCATTGTACGGTAATAAGAATATTAAAGCAATCTACATGAATATTAAGGAATTATTTCGCCTTCTTTTGAAGAGAAGGTATTCAATTATTATTGATTATCTGATTATTTACTTTCAGGGATGCATTTTCTTTTATGGTAAGAATTTAATTTTTCTAGAATAAAAGAAATGCCATTGAAATACATTATTTTACTATCTTTATATCATAATTCAAAAGATTCATTTTTAAAAACATATACGCAAATTTTTATTAACATTTATGAAATTGAAAATTCCAACATAGATAAGCTATATCTTAGTAATAATTGAAAAAAATAGAAATTAAGGGTCTTATCCTACCATCGCAAAATATAGATGACACATCTTTTCATTTAATACTGTCAGGAGGATCATATTTAAGACTTCTTTTCGTAAAAAAATATAATCTTCTTACGTATTAAAGAGATTACATAAATAGAATAATAATTCTATTGTTTTCATTGGGCATGTTTCTTTTTAAATTCTCGATTTAAAACTCATTGAAAATAAGATTAAATGGATAACAAAGAATTAATTTTCGGTAACATGAACTTCCATGTATGGTATTATTCGTGTATTTAAACTATCTTTTTAAAATAGTTTATTTAATAAAATTATTAAATTCCTTGATGTCATTTTTATTCTTTCCTATTCGTTGATGTTTTTAAAGAAATTTTTGTAAACATCCAAAATAAATTGGAAATCAAAAACCTCATTGTTGCAGGTTTCTTATCTTTCTCAACATGTTCTTCGAGTTTCTCAGTATTAAGGTATCCGGCTACGTTAAAAACACTGGTTCTCAAACACAACGGCGAATTTTTTATTATTCTTGTTCAGACTTTCCTCTTCCCAAAACAGTTTATCTTTTCTAGGAAAAGAAAGACATGATCTGTCATCCAGGGTATTTTTAAGCAAAACATATTTTTCAGATAAATCATTTGCATTTGACTTCAATTTTCATAAAACTTGACTTTTCACAAAAACTCTTTACCGTTAACAGGATATCTCAAAACCTAATAGAGGTATTTACATAAACATTCAGCGTGAGCTTTAAATAATGTGGCAAATGAAATGAATCAAAAGTTTTTAGTGTTGGTGAAATACGTTTTCATTCATAGGTGTTTTTAGAGAAAATGTAGTTGTTAATTTATGGAAAAAATTCATATATACTTATATTTGTATCTATACCTTCTTTGCATCTTAAAGTTTTTCAGAGATGTCGGTTCATTTCATTCGTCTTTATATTCTATACCATGTGTACAAAGAAAAATAGGATACCTCCATTACAATTTTGTGTAGAGTGTTAACCGTTTTGGTTAAATGTCATTAACATTTACAAAAAAAATTCTTTTTCTCAAAATATATTATATTTAAAAATAATTTTGTTGTATTTAATGTATTTCGTATAATTATTAACATTACATCTAAAAAACATAATTTTAAATAGTTTTTTTAAAATTTCAATTTTTAAAATTTTTTTCCTTTAAACGTAAACGGATACCTTAATCGATGGCTAGAGTCGTTGAAAACTTATACCATTAGATTGACGTTACTCTTATTTTCCAGTGCCTCTGAAACAATTCGTACTTCTTTAAATAATTGGAATGTATACAAAATAAATCTGCCCTTTCACTTAAATTGAATTGGCCTTCCATTTAAAGTTGAACACAAATCTTGAATAACATAGCAAACTGTCACATTTTGTTTCTTTAGAATTCTAATATGAAACTTAACATCCATTAATTCTTCTACAATTGAAAAAGAAGATGGAGAAACTGTAATTATTTTTCTGCTGGACCCGAATACTATTTGAGGCAAGTGACATTTTAAAACTTGGGGAACAATGTCGAAAAAGAAATGTTGGATGAAATGTACCATTTACTTAAATTGGATACTTGGCGACATTCCGATTAAAAATGAGGCATTTGAAAATTGTGTTCCTATAAATGAAATTGGATTGTTTTCTTGAAATGCATTGTCTTGCTAATGTTTAGTCGATAATTGCCAACCGACACGAGACGTAGTTCAAAATAATATCTATCGATGTTTGAGAATCGCTTGTTGTTCATTTGTCAAGGCATACGCCTACGTTAAAAACACTGGTTATCGACCCTATTGGCGAGTTTTTTTTTTAAAGTGTCATTTCTTGTCGTTCAGACTTTCCACTTTCTATAACAGTTTATCTTTGATAGGAAAAGGAAGGCCTGAACTATTATATATGGGAATTTTAAGAAAAACCTATTTTTGCAGCAAGTATTTGTCTTTAACTTCAATTATAATTTTCGTTAAAATTCTTCACCGTTAATATGGTATCTCAATAACTAATAGAAGTATTTACATACAAATTGTAGCGTGTGTTTTAAATGATGTTGACAATGAAATGAATCAAAAGTTTTATTATTGGTGAACATTTTTTTGAATAAAAGTTTTTATCAGAAAAATTAAGCTGTGAATTTGTGGGAAAAATGTATATATACGCTTATTTTTACCCTTAACTTCTTTGCATCTCAAAGTTTTTCCTAGATTTTCTTTTATAGCTTTTAACACTGATTTACTCCATAATTTATTGCTTAATAGTATGATCCAGACTATTTTGGCTCCATACTGTTCTATAAAATAAAGTGTATGTTTCAGAAAAATGTTTGAAATAAAATAAAGTGCCTTGAAACTTATAAAATGTTTGAAAAATAATAACCAAATTAAGTTTCTGAATCTACAAAAATATTTTTGAATTGGATTTAAATTATTAGGATTCTAAAATTATACATTGTAAAGGAATTATTTTATAAATAATTTAATTTACTCTTATTGTGTAAAACTAGAATTGCATTTTCTGTATAAAAATTGCAGAGATCAACTAATTAGTATTCCAAGCTCTGTCGTTTAATGAATAAAAAATTCATGTTTGGATTTAGAACACCATTTTATTGATCAACAATCATATGAATAACAAGATCATTTATCCAACTCCTAGAATTTGTGAATAAACTTATTTACATCATCTACAGATGGTCAATTGTGGGTGAAAATTTGATACGTATTTATTATTTAAAGTATCCGACTATGTTCGGAGGAAAAATTTTGAAAATTCAGGTAATTTAAAAATTATTTTTTGTTTTTAGATATATTATCAATAATAAACACTATTAATACAAAAACAATTATTTGAAAATATAATATATTTTCAGAAATGGAAAAATTTGTCAGAAATTTAAAAATTAAATTCCACCAAAACGGTTCACACTCTACATAAGATTGTAAGGCAGCAATCCTATTTTTCTTTATTCGCAAGTTATAGAATATAAGGATGAATGAAATGAAGTAAAATCAAAGAGGCATTCTGAGGTGCAATGAAGTTATAGGTAAAAATATGCGCATATAAGCATTTTTACCATAAATTTACTGCTTAATCTTTCTAAAAAATTCTATTAATGAAAAAGTATTTCCCCAACAATGAAAGTTTTGGTTCCCTTCCCTGCCCGTATTATTTAAAACACATACTGAATTTTTTACGTAAATACCTCTATTAGTTTATGAGATACCATGTTAACGGTGGAGAATTTTTATGAAAATGAAAGTTTTGAGAAAACTGAAATGAAAGGCAAATTTTGGCTGAAAAATAGGTGACCCTGGATGTTAAGTCAGACCTTCCTTTTCCTAGAACAGATAAACTGTTTTGGGAAGAAAAACATTTGAACTACAAGAATTTTTTTAAAATATTCGGCAACGAGGACGATAACCAAGAGAACTACAAGAAATAATAAAAATTTTAAAAAATCACCAACGTGGTTACTAACCAGTGTTTTAAACGTAGTCGGGTACCCTAAATATTATAACTGTATTGTATGCATCCAAACCTTAAAAATAAGTTGTTATTGTCATCACTTGCATTCGATGGGAGATAAAGACAAATTTTCAACGAATAGATTTTTTTAAAAATTGTGATATAAATTTGATGTAAAAACAGTGTAACAGTTTTCTTTACGATTGACAACAATTTTAAATGATTGCAACCACAGAAATACAAGCAGAAATAATTTCAACAAGAGGTTTTTTTTTTCTGTCTCAGGTAAAGATGAAATTAGTAGATGTGCCGAAATTTCGATTTTTAATTTTTCTACAATAACTACTCTTTTTTACTTCGTTCATATTATAAATAAAGATAAAATAAACATGTAACTAAAGTATATAAAGTAACATGTATCTTTGAATCTAGGCAATTTTCTGCATGACAACTGAAAGAATTTATATTTGCTCTCTAAAGAATAGGTTCCCAAAGTGGGCGATAACGCCCCCTTGTGAGCATTTGGGGCTCCTAGGGGGGCGCTAAAAACCCAGAGAAAATTAGGGGGCATTGATATGGCATGGAGGGGCGAGAAAATTAATCAAATTTAGTCTACTATGTCTTCAACGAGTGATTCCAGCACATTTTAACATGGACATACCAGACAGGTTTGAATTTAATTCAGTTTAGTTAGATTAACTTCCCTTTGTGGAGCAACACTTCGGCTATATTGGGACGGACCTCGTCATTTTGAGCCATGGTCAGATGATGAGGACGACACCTGAAGTGGCATCCCCCTCTCTACACCGCACCACACCAGCAGGAGGACGTTTGGCCTGAGAGATTTAACGTGCAAGAGACCCCCTTACACGAAGATTCTTCGGTGGAATCGAGTCTTGAGCCTGAAACCCTACGGTTTCGAAGCCAAGACCTTATTACCAGGCCACCGTGGCCCTCATACTAGACTGGCATGAGGGTTTTGGATCATTTTTCCAATGACAACACAGCAGGATAATCTCAGTTAGAAGAATAATTAAATGTGTAATTGAAAATTAAATTAAATTCCTTTTTTTTTCTCAATGGCTACCAAGAATTTAGGCTGCAGAAGTCTATTTCGCAACTGTATTCAGGATTATGGTCCATTGTTCGACGACTTCTGATAGCATTCTCATATTCATATTCAGAAGAACATGGATTTAGGGCTGTAGCAACCTTGGTAACGAAAAGGAGAAATCGGCTTCATTTTCTTGAACACGTCGACTTACGATTTTTTAAAACTGAAATCGAGCTTGATATTATCAGGCTCCTTAAAAGGCATCAAATTCAGCCTTCTCATTAGTTAACATAGAAATTCGATGTCTATAAATTTTAATGATGATGATTTCGTGTCCATGTTTTCACAAAAAAGGGGTTCAGTAGCTTCTAAACGTAAAGACCCCTGAGCACCCAGATGGCAGAAATCTGACTTCTCGCTCAAATGAAGGTGACATACACATTCGCTTGCACACCCCTTAATACTGGGGGGGGGCTTATTCACTCATCTCACTGAGGTTGGTGGTTAGTTGGTAGGGGCCGTGGTGGCCTGGTGGTAAGGTCTCGGCTTCGGAATCGGAGGGTCTCAGGTTCAAGACTCGATTCCACCAAAGGTCCGTCGTGTGAGGGGGTCACTTGCACGTTAAATCTGTCAGGCCAAACGTCTTCCCGCTGGTGTGGTGCGGTGTTGAGAGGGGGATGCCACTTCAGGTGTCGTCCTCGTTATCTGACCATGTTTCAAAGTTACGAGGTCCGTCCCAAAATAGCCCTCGTGTTGCTTTAAAACGGAACGTTAATATAACCAAACTAAACTAAACTAGTTTGTAGTTGAGGTTTTTTGGCAAAAACGCCAAATATACAAAAATTTGACAAAATACTAATAAAATTTGGCACAAAGGCTATACTGCGCCAAGCATATGGTATTATATAAAACTTGAAGCTGTAATGTAATTGAATTTTAAAGTTACAGTAATTGATGTGAAAATACAAATGTAAAAGTGCGCATCTCACTGAGAGAACACAAGGGAAGAACAATCATGCCCGAACCGAGCCACGAACCCCTATGCCATGACGCCGGCTTTAAATTTTAATAAAAATACTTAAAAATTATAATTAAGTATGCGTTTTAATTGTTTTCTGAAACTGACATTTATTTAGAAAGCAATAGGTTATTATTTATTAATTAGTATCGCCAAAACCCCTGTCATGACAAGTGAGCTAAAACTTTTGCTCCTCTTTTTATAAATGAAGAAGAAATTCAATAGCGTTTCAATTACAACAATATCTATCTATTTGTAATTTTTTTATATTTAATTCTTGTTTTCACTATGCATTATGTACGTTCTTGTTTGTCTGGGGTGGGAGGGGGATGATATAGAAATATTCACTGTAAAAGGGGGCACCAGTTCAAAAATATGTTGGGAGCCTCTGCTCGAAAGCCTTCTTTCAATATATTTCTGCTTATGAATTTATCTCTGCCATTTACTCCCTTACGAAAGAACTCATTTCATATTGCATTCATGTTTTATCCTCGTGTTCTCGCCACCTGTTGTTTTATGTCTCAAACAAATGAAGTTCTTCCTGCACGCTTTCTTATTAATATAACAAGCAGAATATACAATACCCTATTTCCACTCCGAGAGAATCTGGTGCAGCATTTTATTACCTCGCGCTTTTTACTGTCTGTGCGTTAAATAAATGAAAACATAATTTCAGTTGGCTGCTATCTTCTTGCTGGTTACGACAGCCGGGAACTGAGAGCATTGCGTTTTGGGGTTCTTAACACGTTTGCTTGTCAACTACGAGAAAACTCGTAGATTGCGTTCTTTTCTAGGACGCCAACTACGAGTTATCTCGTATTATTCTTGTACAGCTTCAAAATAAAAAAAAAATAATTTTTAATAATTTAACATTTTAATCGCATTTTCTGAAATTAAACTAGAGAATTCTGACGAATATGAAACAAATCACACGATACAATAAATAGTTTTTTTTTTCATTACCGTTCTGAAAGGACGCCAACCTTTACAATTCTGAAAGAATACACAAATGCAATGTATAAAAATGAATATTTGTTTGCTCGTATTTTATATACCGTCGTACCGTTCATCCTGTTTCAATAAAACACTGCCAATTTATTGACGGATGGCAAAATATTGGGTTGTTCGGAAAGTCATTTCGTTTTTTTTTTTTTTTTTTTTTTGTCAAAATGAAAAGAAATTTTCGTTTAATGAATAAATTATTTATTAAATTATAAAATTGCCATTCTGGTCTAATACCTTTTGCCATATTTTTGGTAGTAACATGATTACACGCTCATAAAATTTTTGGTCTTTGCTGTAAAAAAAACTGATCGAGGTGGTTTTTGGCATCTTCATTTGAAGGAAAAATTTTGCAAATCAGTTCTGGTACTGATGTACTGTTAACACATCTTCTCCACACATATTGGCTAATTTATTTCTGGCTTGACAGCATTTTTACCTTTTATATAGCAAAAAAGAAAAAAATGACGAAAATGCTGTTTATTGCTCTCCATATTTAAAAGGGCACCATCCAAAAACTACTGCGAAGAATCAGCTGCACTTTTTCACACTCAAGCCTTGCTATATCAGCTCTTAAAACATAAAATGATTTTGCGGTTTAAGTATGAAATTGGGTGCGAAAAATACAATTAAATCCTCTGTCGGGAAAAAACGAAATTACTTTCCGAACAACCTAATATTTTTTTGGCGCCGGGAACTTGCTAGTATATATATATATAATGTTGAAACTAGTGGGAATGTTTTTAGTGAAAGGGAAATCATATCAATTTTTCAAGAAATTAAATACTAGCCCAGGTAGCACATCCTGTCGCACAATATTGTGCGGTATTATATAATTTAATATTCAACAATATTGTATAATATTACGAATATTGTTTAATATCATACAATGTTGTACAATATATGTGTGCTAGTAGGTATCGGTTAAAACATGTATTCAAGGAGATTTGAATGTAAAGCTCAAGTCAAGATACTACGATGAAATATAGTGAAATTTTATATTTCCGAATTTTATACTGAATAAAAGAGTTGAAATGTATTGATATTTTAGTAGTCTTCAATATTTTTACGAAATGAAGAAATGTATAGATAATTTAGAAAACGAATCGACTCAACAAGTTCTTGTTGCAAAGGTATTATTTGTAGAGCTTAGATTGATTTTTTTAAAAATTAGACATAAAATACTATAAAAAGAAGGCATTAAAGCAATATAAAGCTTAAAAGTGCATCTTAATTTACTTGAAAAATAATCATCAGTTATTACATGTTTGAATTTTTCAAACAGTTTTAAAAGTTCTTCCAGAATATATAATACAATATTTACAGATAGATTTTTAATTCAATATTCTAGCGCTCAGTGATTTCAGTATTAAGCTCGTTAGCTTAAGTATTATTAATTTAGGCAAGATAAATTCATTTCTGGAAGTAAAGTTGTTAAAACTTATACAACAAATAAATGTAAGTGATCAAATGCTTTTAAATCGGAAAATCTAAATCAAAAAGAAAATCAGCAACATTTCTAGGTTTACTTTTAATTCAGTTTCCAAGAAAATATCTTTCTCGACATTCACTAAAACTATTTTCCGCATTCTGATATTATTAATCTTGACAGCAAGTAAATCCGTGATAATTAATTTACCTCTCAGTTGATATTATTGCATTTTCTTCCTTTATTGATTTTTCTTTAAGAGTTCCAAATTTTTTTCCTAATGTCATTATTGTAGTATTTTGACTTTAAATATTATCAGTAAATATCAGATCTTTGCTTTTAGAATATCTTTAAACTCGTGATGCTTGATAAAATGAAAATTTAATTTATTTTACTAAAAATGCGGCAGTCTTATACTACTTATTAACACGCAACATTTTTATGTTCTCATTTTTATTGTGTTATTTTTTATAACGTCAAAAATATCAAATTTGACACATGTACTGCAAATTACGATATAACTTGTAGACTGTGTTTTTTTCTAGGACGCCAACTACGAGTTAACTCGTACTGTGTTTACTTGTCGTTTTTGTGCAGCTAAGAATGAACTCGTCGTATATCAGTGCTCATATCGATGGATGGCTTCTGGGAAAAGAGCAAAAAATCAATGCTGGCTTGCATGAACTGAAACATTATTAAAAAACGGACAAAACAATATAATTATAAAATGATTTCAAATGAGTCAGTGTTATTTTAGGTCACATTTCTGACACACCATTCTGCTACATTTCTGCCATATTTCGACCACGTTTCTGCCGTGGCATTCAACGTGTTAAAAAAATCCTAACAGAAAAGCTAAAAACTACGAGAAAATGCTTTCAACAAGTGTCTTTAACTTGCAAGCACCCACGATTTTTGCAGTTAAAGGGACTGATTCATCGAAATCTGCTGTGTTTTATCACAATTCTATGCCCAGAGTAATGTCGGGTTTACACTCGGCGAGTTATAAGACGGAAAGTAGCCAAAGCCTGCGTAGAAAGGCTGGAAAATGTAATTGTATCGATAGCAAGTGGTTCTCCCGAGGGATCAAAGACTTGTTTCCAAATATTTGGAAGAATGCAGGAAAATAAATGCGTTTTTGGAGAAATGGGTACGGTTTACCACTGTTTAATGGAATGTGTGGAGATCTCTGAGTGAAGGAAAAACCTGAAGATTGTCAATAATGATTTAGTTACAATACTAAGGGCACCAGGTCATCTCAAAACCCTGAAGGATAGGGTGTCAAAGATGGACAGTTTCATTCCTACTGTTTGGGAGTGTGAAGGTGGAGAGAAAGACAGCTATTGACTACCCCCAAAAGAATGTTAATTTGACTGATAGGTAAATGTGAGGCTGGACAATACTTATTCAGCAGTCGACCCCAAAGAATTCTGTCGATGCCGCTACGTTCAGCGGTGGCTGGGTGGTTGGATGTATACAAGAAAGAAGAAGGATCAACAACTTGATCTGTATTGCATTTTTTTCTTACTGTGCACATATTTGTAGGATTTGGTGTGGGGGGAGTTGGCATTAAAAATTGATCACTTATTAATTAATTCCGACATTTTTTTATTTTTGCTATTTCTTCTTACCGATGCGAAGTTTTTTTTTTTTCATCATTTTATTTGCCATTTCTTTTCTATAGTTTTCCAAATCTAGGTATGATGATATTTTTTACTATACTATGTTTCTTTGAATAAATATCCATCATTTTAATACGATACGCAATGAAAAAAGAATAAATCAAAACGTTATTTTATATCCAAGCATGGAATGCATTAAAACTTTTCTATGAAAGTGTATCAAAAGTACATCATCTCATTTTGAGCATGCTATACTTACTGGCCGTCTTATAACTGGCCGAGTGTAAACCCTGCATCATCATAAAAGTAAATGAACTCTTCATAGCTGCATCATGATGAAAAGCCATTAAGTCTCTAATGTAATGATGCCTTGCCTTCTAATGTCTAAAATGGATTGCCGTAATTCCATTGCCCGAAAGAGAAACGATGGCAACAAAAATCGATGTGGAATATTTTCGATATTTTCCTCCAATTGATTGCTTGACTGTCAAATTCGATATTTGATTTTGATGCCCGACCACGATAAAAATACACTTTTTCTCTAACACGGTCTTCGGAAATCGATGGGCGACAACTTTTCCACCCTTGCCGTTAAATATTGCTTGTGCAAGTGAATATCGAATTCTGAAACAGTTGTTTAAAATTGAGAAATAAAATGGCAAACCATCGCTATTTTTTACATCGAATTAGATGAGGAGAGATTAAATAATTAAGATATCCGACTATTTTCAAAGGAAACTTTTTGAAAAATTGGATTTTTTTTAACAGTATAAAATTATGGTTTAGAGATATATAATATAATACAAAATATTATAGACACAACACAATTATTTTAAAATATAATATATTTTGAGAAATATTAAAATGTGTAGTGAATGTTAATGAAATTGAATCAAAACAGTTAACAATCTACACAAAACTGTTATGGCTCAATACTTTTTTTTGCAAATTATGGAATGAAATGAACCAAAATATGAAAAAAACCCATTTAAGACATTAAGAAGTTATGGGTAAAAATATACTTATATATGTATTTTTTCTTTAAATCCACTACTTAATTTTATTAAAAACATCTATAAATGAAAAACTATTTCCTCCACAATAAAACTTTTGGTTCATTTCATTGCCCATATTACTTAAAATGCACAGCAAAATTTTTATCTAAACACCTCAATTAGTTTTTGAGATATCATGTTAAAGGTGGAGAATTTTTATGAAAATGAAAGTTTTGGGAAAATTGTAGCTTCAGACATATTTTAACTGAAAATTATGTGACCTGGAGGATAAGTGAAGGCTTCTTTGTTCTAAAAAAATTAAGCAGTTTTGCAAAAAGTAGAGTCTAAACTAGAAGAAATAACAATAAAAAAATATTCGCAATTGTGGTCGATAACCAGTGTTTTTAACGTAGTCGGACACCTTAATCGAAAATGCACTTTCACAAATAGGATAGGCTTTTTATAAAAATTATTCGATTAAAAATTTAGTAATAAAACATATCCTGTCATTTAATATGATAAATTTTCATCATAACAACAAATTAAATTATGAAAACTATTCATGACATGGTGAAAAGATTTATTCCTCATGCCATTCACAATTTGTCAAAATTAAAACTAAGCAAAATATTAATTTAGTGTCATGTTGAGACTGCATTTCGAATGTTCAGGGTGCACCAGAGAATTTTACTTATTTGGAAAAACTTCCAAGCGATGATTTCGGTGGGTAGACGGGTGATAGGTAGCGCTACTGGAGGGGGAAGTCACTATGTTTGTTTCTCTATCTAGTGAGATGCCATCATGTTCTGTTCTAGAGAACAGTGAGCCTTCACTGTCGAGAGGTTCTTTTTTAACTTTCGCTCAATTACTGCTACTTAACGGTTATAAGAAGATCCGAATATCAATCAGATATTCATTTCGAAGGTTTTGTATACTCAATAAGTTACCGATTTGTATCTTTTTTAAAAACTGAAAACAATGAATTATTCCAGATTATCAATCATATTCTCCAAACTATGAAAAATTTTAATAAGATTTACAATGCAATTCTATTACTTTAAAATTTAAGCTTTAAACAATGCTTAAATTTTAGAAACTGAAAATTCATTTTGAAATGTTAGTGGAATAAAAATTTAGAATTTAATTTCATTCGAGTTTACTATCCTTTCACAATTGTATGAATGTTGTACAGACATATACGGATCTTAATTTTGAAAATTATTCCAAATTTAGTCATTTAGCGCAAATTATGTAGAGTTCACTATTCAAAAAATTCTAAAGTTGCTAATTCTAAAGTTTAGTTTAATTATATATTAACGTTCCATTTTGAAGCACCACTAGGGCTATTTTGAACCTAGGTCAGAGGACGAAGACTACACCTGAGCTGGCATCCCCTCTCCAAACTTCCACATGAGGCCGCGGTGGTCTGGTGGTAAGTTTTCGGCTTCGGAACCAAGGGGTTTCAGGAACGAGACCAGATTCCACCGAAGAACAGTCGTTTGAGAGGGTCTCTTACTCGTTAAGTCTGTCAGGTCAAATGTCCTTACCGCTGGTGTGGTGGCATGGAGTGGAGAGGGCGGGTTCAGCTCAGGTGTCCTCCTCGTCTTCTGACTATCTCAAAATGACGAGATTTGTACCAAAGTAGCTCCAGTGTTACTTTACAACGGGACGTTAATATAACTAAACTAAACCGAACCAAACTTCTACACCATACCAGAGGGAGGACGTTTGGCCCTGACGGATTTAACGTGCACCAGACTCGCTTACACGGCAGTTTTTCGTTGGAATCGATTCTCGAACCTGCAACCCTTCGGTTCCGAAACCGAGACCTTTCCACCAGGCCACCGTGATCTCTAAAGTTAGAAGTTATATTCGAAAGAATCTAAATGGTCTCACTGCTGTTAATAACAATATGGTAATTCCCATCTGCCCAATTTCACCGAAGAACTGGTCTGGTGCATGTTAAATCCAATGGGGAAATATTATTACTGACATAATGCAGAAGTTGAAGAGAAGGGGATGGTTCAGATGTCATCCTCGACCTTTGACAGTGCGTCAAATTTACGATGTCCATTACAAATTAGTGGTGGTGTTGCTTTAAATTGGAATGCTAAAATAAGTAAGCTAAACTCATTACTTCTTTTTTAAGGAATTTATTATTATTATTTCGTTCCAATTTATCTACAATTCATTAAACACAAAATACTTGCGCAATGATATTTAGGCATAAAAAATTCAGGTAATTTTAATAATATTATAATAACTCATATTAAAAACCTTTTCTGTTCACAATTACTATGAAGGTAGTATTTTAAAGAAATGAGGTAAGGATGAAATCGGAACACTTAAGGTATCCGACTTTGTAAAAAACACTGATTATCTACCACATTGGCGAATGAATTTTTTAAATGTTATTTCTTGTAATTCAGACATTCCTTTTTCCGAAAAAGTTTATATTTTCTATTGAAACAAAAACCTGAACTACCACCCAGGGTCACATATTTTTCAGCTAAAATTTGTCTTTAGCTTCAGTTTTTTAAAAACTTTAATTTTCATTAACATTCGCCCTTGTTAACATGATTTATCAAAAATTAATCGAAGAATTTTTAAAATAATATCGGAGTGGGTTTCAAATATGGGCAATGGTTTACTGTTGGCTGAATACTTTTTCCATTTATATCTGTTTTTAGAAAAATAAAGATGTAAATTTAGGAAAACAATGCATATATATGTTTATTTTTACTCAGCAAAGACAGGTATTTTGATATTAAAACAACAAAGAAAAATAATTTGATATCAAAACAAGATATATCCACGAATGACATCGAATAGTAACAGAATTCTGAAGAAAGAATTTTAAATTTTAATAGTTTTTTAAAAAAGGAATTAAACAAAGATTTAAAGAGGCCATTAAATCTGTTAATAAATAGAGTTTACGTAACAGGTAAAGGAATTTAAAAATATATATATTTAATAAACATTAAATAAATTTTGAAATAAACATTAACCATATTTATAGACATTTTAAAATTGATCAGCTTCCAGACTATAAGTGTTATTCAGAAAAAGTTGCCCTAAAAATGTTGCTCTAGAAACTATCGATTGTTTAGAAAGTGCGTCGGATTGTTTTAAAAACTATTGGTTCTGAAGATTAATTGACGGTAGAAATTCTTTTAATACCAGGAACAAAATATCAGTGTTTTCAGTAGATCATAAATCTCCCGTTTTGTCAAGTGCCACCAATGCATTATGAAAATCTATTTTTGAAAATAGCTGTTCTCGCGAATTGAAAATATATCAGCTTTTTACAATCGTTATTTTTCAGGAAATATAAATAGAATCCATATTCCCCGATCTATTTTCAAAATTGTATTTCTAATTTTGTCTTTAAATTTTATTTCGTTTCGATGCATGATTATTAGAACCTACATATGTGTTATCCGGCTACGTTAAAAACACTGATTATTGATCAAATTGGCAATTTTTTTGTTATTTCTTGTAGTTCAAACTTTCCTTTTTCCAAAACGTTTTATCTTTTCTAGAAAAAGAAAAGTCTGACCTAGAGTCCATGGTCACATATTTTCTAGTTAATATTTTTTAATTTCATTTTTGTCAAAATTTAAACAATCATAAAAATTCTCAACCGTTGACATGATATCTCAAAATCTAATAGAGGTAGCGTGTGTTTTAAATGATATAGTCAATGATATGAGCCAAAAGTGTTGTGATTGGTGAATTTTTTTTTTCATTTATAGGTATTTTTAGAAATATCAAGTTGTGAATTGATGGAAAAAATGCATATATACATATATTTTTACCCGTAGCTTCTTCGCATTTCAAAACAGTTCTTACATTTTGGTTTATTTCATTCATCACTACATTCCATAACTTGTGTAGGAAGAAAAATAGAATTGCTGCATTACCATTTTGTGTAGAGTGTTAACCATTTGGGTTCAATTTCTTTAAAATTTACTACACATTTCTCCTAAATCCCAAAATATATTATGTTTTCAAATTATTTTATCGTATTAATAGTATTTTGTATTGTAATTATCAATACATCTAAAAACCATAGTTTTAATTTCTTTTAAATCCAATTTTTCAAAAATTTTCCTTCGAACACAGTAGGATACCTTAATTCAAATAATGTTAATATCCATCCTTGACTGAGCGTTTCAGCGACAATATACAACCCAGAATATGCTGTATGAAAACAGGAAATTCGATGAGGACACATGACGTGTTTAACATCGTAAAAGTGTGTCGGGACATATTGGGTGATGAGATTTTTATCGTAATCTCCTCTGAACCAGGTAATAAATTCTGCCACCTGGACACATTGTCTCGCACCCAATATAATTAAGCTTCATGCTTAACTGGCTGTGGCCCAAGTTATTTATGCACAACCCAAAGCTTTTCAATCTCGAAAAATGATCTTCGACTCGGAACGTATATCTCGTTTGATGGTAGATATTATGAGGGACCCTCACTATTGTGAGATTTCACAAATAATTTATTTAAAAAATGTTGTTAAATTTTTATAAAGAGTCTGGGTCAGATATTCAGTGTATAAATTAGGGGACAAAAGTTAAGGTATCCGACTACGTTAAATACACTGGCTATCGACTTATTTTTTAAAACTTCTTATTATTTTTTATTATTCATACTTTCCCCTTTAGAAAACAGTTCATCTTTTATAGTAAAAGGAAGGCCTGACCTATCATCCAAGGTCATATTTTTCAGTTAAAACTTGTCTTTAGCTTCCATTTTCTCTAAACTTTCATTTTCATGAATATTCTCCACCATTCACATGATACCTTAAACACTAACAGAGGTATTTACATAGAAAGGTCAGCGCGTGCTTAAAAAATTATGGACAATGAAATGAATTAAAAGTTTACTGTTGGTGAAAGACTTTTTTTATTCCCAGGTGTTTTTAGAAAAATTAAATTGTAAATTTATGGAAAAAATACATACCTAGGTATATTTTTACCCATCCCTTCTTCGCATCTCAAAATGACTCTCGGATTTTGGTTCATTTCATTCATCATTACATTCTATAACTTGTGTAGAAAGAAAAATAGGTTTGTTGCCTTACCATTTTGTGTAGAGGGTTAACTGTTTTGGTTCAATTTCATTCAAATTTACTACACTTTTTCCCATTTCTCAAACTCTACTATATTTTCAATTGTTTTTGTATTTATAGTGTTTATTATTGACAATACATCTAAAAGCCATGAATAGCTTATAAAAAATCCAATTTTTCAAATTTTTTCATTCGAACGTAATCGGATACTTTAAGTGTAAGGCTGAATGAACTTTAATATATTTTTAAAGCTCATTTCCCCTTTAATATTTTAATGAACTGAGTTAATTTTATTAATGTTATAATTTTTGAAAAATTATAATTTCAAAATAATTTCTGCTGTAATTTTAAAAATATATTTAGAAGAAAAAGAAGTCCATCAATTACTTATCGTTGAACTTTTGTTTTTACTATCAGAAGAGGAATTTTTATTCCCAAATTGGCAACATTATGATCTCTATAAAGAAAAATGAATGTTTGTCCGTATGCGTTGCCGTACTGCTCCTTCGATTGCTCTGAATACTTCTTACTTACACTTCCGGTATGGTTACAGGTATAGTAAAATTATGTAATCGATATAAATAAAAATGAATGTTCGTCTGTATGTCTCTTATGAGCTGCCATGGAAAAACCAACAAAAGAAATAACAACCCTAAAGTCTTAAATAACAAAGTTTAAAAAAGTTCCGTCTTTGTATATCCCTCAATTTCAATGAATGTATTCATCTCCGAACGAAAATGAATATTATTCTTTTTATTACTAGTCGACAAAGCAGTTATTTTAAATTTCAAGCGATATTTCCAAATTTATTTCTTCTATGGCCGCAGCGCACTAGGTACCAGCAAATAATAGTTTAGTTATATGAACGTCCCATTTTTAAAGCAACACGAGGGCTATTTTGGGACGGACCTCGTCATTTTGAACCATGGTCAGATGACGAGGACGCCACCTGAACCGGCACCCCCCTCTACACACCACACCAGCGAGAGGACGTTCGGCCTGACAGATTTAACGTGCAACAGACCCCCTCACATGACGGTGCTTAGGTGGAATCGAGTCTTGAACCTGAAACCCTCCGGTTCCGAAGCCGAGAAGTTACCACAAGGTCACCGTGGCCCAGCAAGTAAAAGATAAATACGTTTTGTTGCATATAAAATTTGCTTGGAAATTTTTCTTAATGCCCAAACATATTCTTATTTCAGTTTTCCGATGTTTTCGCACTCTACTTGTAAATAAAATTCTATTATTATTATGACTTATATTTAAAAAAGAGGAGCAAAGACAATGGGTAATCATATTCGTTCTTTCATTGATTTTCATTTGTTGTTGCTACTTTTTTGGGTTGATTCTTCCCACTTTCATTTTTAAGTTTCTTGTCAAAAAGGGTTGATGAAGCAGTGCACATGAGGTAGCGTACCAAAAAGACTTTAAATTGGATAAGTAAATTAAACGTGGGAGAATTAAGGTGTCCGACTACGTTAAAAACACTAATTATTGACGACATTGGCGAATTTTATGTTGTTATTTTCTTTAGTTCAGGCTCTCCTCTTTCCAAAATAATTTATCTTTTCTAAGAAAAGAAATATCTGACCTATCATCCAGGGTCACCTATTTTTTCAGTTAAAATTTGTCTTTCGCTCCAGTTTTTTAAAAACTTTAATTTTCTCGAAAATTCTTCCCACTTTAACATGATATCTCAAAAACTAATAGTGGTATTTAATAAAAATGTCAACGTTACTTTTAAATAATAGGGGCAATGAAATGAACCAAAAGTTTTAGTGCTGGTGGAATACTTTTTCCTTTAAAAGAGTTTTTAGAGCAATTAAGTAGTTAATGTATGGAAAAAAGGCATATATACACATATTTTTACCCATAACTTCTTTGCATCTGAAAATGTTTCCTAGATTTGGGTTCATTTCATTCATCGTTATATTCTCTAACTTTTGTATTAAGAAAAATAGGATAGCTGCATCACAATTTTGTGTCGAGTGTAAAATCCAATTTTTCAAAAATTTTCTTTGGCAGGTAGTCGAATACCTTAACTAATAATTATGATTAATCGTAACTCTTTAAAACTCTTTGAGCATAAGCATGAGAAGCTGGCTCTTGCGAGAGGTCGGTATGAGAAAAAGTGCAAAAATGTTACTCTTGCCTAGCGACTGATCCCATCCATGATACTGAAATGCGCTTGAATTGAAAAAAATCAAGCATGGATTGTTTCTGATTGAAATTATTTTGTTCAGATCGGAATTTCCATACTGATATTATCAACAGTTAGATCATTTAGATTCTTTCGATTCTAACTTCTAACTTTAGATTCTTTTGAATCGTGAATTCTACATGAATTGCACTCACTAACTAAATTTGGAACAATGTTCAAAATTAAGATCCTCATGCCAGTATAGCATTCATATAATTGTGAAACGAAAATAAACTTGAGTGAAATTAATTTCTAAAATTATATTCCACTAACGTTTCAAAATGAATTTTCAGTTTCTCAGATTTAAGCATAGCTTGAAGTTTATATCTTAAAGCATTAGAAATACATTATAAATCTTATTTTAAAAATTCATAGTTTTGTGAAAATCGTTGATAATCTCGTATAATTCATTGTTTCCAGTTTTTTTAAAAAGACTCAAATCAGTGACCCTTTGAGTATTCAAAATATACGAAATGAATATTTGATTAATATCCGGATCTTCTTGTAACCGGAATCATTTTTATAGAATCATAGCGAATCATTTTTATAGAAACTAATCGCATAAATGGGTAGCTGTAATATGCATTTAATATTCCAGAAAATTTGACCATATATTTTAATATATTTTTGAGGTGTTGACGTAAAGGCAACTATCATCCAACTCTATTAACGTTGTCCCTAAAAGTCTCTCAGTAATCATACTCCAATTTTTTTTTTCAAAATTGTCAAATCAGGTAGCGAACAATAAACACATTAGAAATGCAGTCTCAATGTGACACTAAATTAATGTTTTGCTTAGTTTTAATTTTGATAAATTGTAAATGGTATGATGAATAAATTGTTTCACCATGTCATGAATAGTTTTCATAATGCTATTTGTTGTTATGATGAAAATTCATCATGTCATTCAATGACAGGATATGTTTTATTACTAAATCTTTAATCGAATAATTTTTATAAAAAGCCTACCCTATTTGTGAAAGTGCATTTTCGATTAAGGTGTCCGACTACGTTATAAACACTCATTATCTAGCACATTGGCGAATATGTTTTATTGTTATTTCTTCGAGTATAGAATTTCCTCTTTTCAAATAAGTTTAATATTGTTAGGACAAAAAGGCCTTCACTTATCATTCAGGTTCACATATTTTTCTGCTAAAATTTGTCTTTTACTACAAATTTCTCAAACCTTTGATTTTCATAAAAAATCATCGTTGACATGATAGATCAAAAACTAATAGAGGTATTGACATAAAAATTTCAGCGTGTGTTTTAAATGATGTGAGCAATGAATTGAACCAAGAGTATGTATATATATATATATATATATATATAAATAGATAGATAGATATAAAGAAAGATATAGATATAGATATATATAGATATAGATATAATTTTATACTGTTTAAAAAAATACATTTTTTCAAAAATTTTCCATTTGAATGTAATCGGATATCTTAATTATATCTTAATCTCCCCTCGTATAATTTCATGCAAAAATAAGTGATGTTTGTCATTTTATTTCTCAATTTTAAATAATTGTTTCAGAATTCGATATTCACTTGCACAAGCAATATTTAACGGCAAGGGTGAAAAAGTTGCTGCCCATCGATTTCCGAAGACCGTGCTAGAGAAAAAGTGCATTTTTATCGTGGTCGGGCATCAAAATTAAATTTCGAATTCGACAGTCAAGCAATCAATTGGAGGACAATATCGAAAATATTCCACATCGATTTTTGTTGCCATCGTTTCTCTTTCGGGCAATGGAATTACGGCAATCCATTTTAGACTTTGGAAGACAAGACATCTTTACTTTAGAGACTTAATGGCTTTTCATCATGATGCAGCTATGAAGAGTTCATTTACTTTTATGATGATGCCGGGTTTACACTCGGCCAGTTATAAGACGGCCAGTAAGTATAGCATGCTCAAAATGAGATGATGTACTTTTGATACACTTTCATAGAAAAGTTTTAATGCATTCCACGCTTGGATTTAAAATGTCGTTTTGATTTATTCTTTTTCATTGCGTATCGTATTAAAATTATGGGGATTTACAGAAAAAAATATAGCACAAAAATATTAAAAAAATATCCAGATACCTAGATTTTGAAAACTATAGATAAGAAATGGCAAATAAAATGATGGGGAAGAAAACAGAACTTCGCATCGCAAAGAAGAAAAAAAAAATGTTGGAATTAATAAGTGATCAGTTTTTCCATGAAAAGAAAACCACCAAATCTTACAAATATGTGCGCAGTAAGAAGAAAAAAAAAATACAATACAGAGCAAATTTTTGAGAGGAAATTACCGTCAACTGAACTACTTTTCCCAGCCTTTCTACGCATGCGTTGCTTGCTTGCCGTCTTATAACTGGTCGAGTGTAAACCCGACATTACTCTGCACATAAAACTATGATAAAAGGCAGCAAATCTCAAAGAACCAAAGTCCTCTAAACAGCAAAAATCGTGGGTGCATGCCAGTTACAGACACTTGTTGAAAATGTCTTCTCGTACTTTTTAGCTTTTCTGGTAAGATTTTTTAACACGTTTAATGCCATGGCAATTTTCAGAAATCTGGCTTAAAATGACATAACTCATTTGAAATAATTTTTATAATGATATTTTTTGTCCGTTTTTTAATAATGTTTCAGTTCATGCAATCCAGCATTGATTTTTTGCTCTCTTCCCAGAAGCCATCCATCGATATGAGCACTGATATACGACGAGTTCATTGTTAGCTGCACAAAAACGACAAGTAAACACAGTACGAGTTAACTCGTAGTTGGCGTCCTAGAAAAAAACACAGTCTACAAGTTATCTCGTAATTTGCAGAAAATGTGTTAAATTTGATATTTTTGACGTTATTGAAACACAAAAAAAATGAGAAAATAATAAGGTTACGTGTTAATAAATAGTATAAGACTGCCCCATTCTTAGTAAAATTAATTAAATTTTCATTTTATCAAGCATCACGAGTTTCAAGATATTCTAAAAGCAAAGATCTGATATTTACTGATAATATTTAAAGTCAAAATACTACAATAATGACATTAGGAAAAAAATTTGGAACTCTTAAAGAAAACTCAATAAAGGAAGAAAATGCAATAATATCAACTGAGATGTAAATTAATTATGCCGGATTTACTTTCTGTCAAGATTAATAATATCAGAATGCGGAAAATAGTTTTAGTGAATTCGGGAAAGGTATTTTCTTGGAAACTGAATTAAAAGTAAACCTAGAAATGCTACTGATTTTCTTTTTGATTTAGATTTTCCGATTTAAAAGCATTTGATCACTTACATTTATTTGTTGTAGCATTTTTAACAACTTTACTTCCAGAAATGAATTTAGCTTGCATAAATTAATACCTATATTTCTGATCTTCATACTTAATTAATGAGCTTAATACTTAAATGACTGAGTTCCAAAATATTGAATTAAATATCTATTTGTAAATATGGTATTGTATATACTGTAAAAATGTACAAAACGTTTTGAAAAATTCAAACATGTAATATCTGACCGTAATTTTTCAAGTAAATTAAGATGCATTTTTAAGCTTTATATTGCATCCATGACTTCCTTTAATAGTATTTCATTTCTAATATTAATAAAATCAATCTAAGGTCTACAAATAATACCTTTACAACAAGAATTTATTGTCAATTCTTTATCTAAATGATCTGTACATTTCTTCATTTTTTAAACCACTGACGACGGCTACTAAACCATCAATACATTTCAATTCTATTATTCATCATAGAAATTGGAAGTACAATATTTTGCTATATTTCATCGTAGTATCTTGATTTGGGCTTTACATTCTGATCTCCTTGAATACATGTTCGAGCCGATACCTAGTAGCACACATATATTGTACAACAATGTATGATATTATACAATATTCGTAATATTTTATAATAATGTTAAATATTAAATTATATAATGTTCCATAATATTGTATAATATTGTGCAATAGAATGTGCTACCTGGGGCTAGTATTTAACTTCTCTAAAATTAATAGGATTTCCCTCCCATTAAAAACATTCCTACTGGTTTCAACACTATATATATATATACTAGTTAGTACTCGGTGCCAAAAAAATAATATCGTACAATCAGTTAATAAATTGGCAATGTTTTATCGAAACAGGATGAATGACCTGTATATTATTCTTAAGTAACATTTCTTGATAAACGATATGTGTTCGTAAGCAATATAAAATGTTCAAAGTGAATCATAATATTTGTGAACCTTTTTTTCTCATATTTACTAATGTAAATGATAGCGGTTAGTGGCAAGAATTTGAGAAGGTCCGACTCACATATCACGATCATACCCAAAAAAATTTTAAAAAGTGAAAAAAAAGGTAATCGGATTTTTTCTCATACATACTCTCGGAGAAATTAAATTAATGCATAGATTTTAGGTTTTAATTACTTACTTTAAAAAGCGTCAGTAAGGTATCCGATTAAGTTTGAGAGGAGAATTTTGAAAAATAGAATTTTTTAGAAACCATAAATGATTTTTGGGTGTATCGTCGTTAAAATACATTATAAATACAAAAAAAAAAAATGAAAACATTATACATTTTGAGAAATGGGAAAATGTGTAGTACATTTTAATGAAATTTAGCCAAAACGGTTTACACTCTTCCAGAAAGTGTACTGCAACAATCCTATTTTTCTTTCTAAGCAAGTTACAGAATATAATGATGAATGAAATGAAGCAAAATTTAAGAAAAATGTGGAGATGCAAAGAAGTGATGGGTAAAAATAGACGTATATATTCCTCTTTTCCATGAATTCACAACTTCATTTTTATAAAAATACCTATAGTTGACAAAGTATTTCACTCACACTAAAACTTTAGGTACATTTCATTGCAGATATTATTCAAAATACATGTTGACATTTTTATGTTAATAACTCAATTAGTCTTTGGGGTATCATGTTAACAGTGGAGGGTTTTTATGAAAATTAAAATTGAAATTAAATACAAAATTTAGCTGAAAAATATGTTTTGCTTAAAATTTTCTTAGAGGAGATAAACTGTTTTTGAAAAAGGAAATTCTGAACTAATAGAAATAACAATTAAAAAAATTCGCCAATGTGTTCAATAACCAGTGTTTCCAACTTCGTCGGATACCTTAATGGCAAGAATTTGACAAGGTCGTTTTTATTTATCAAGATCACGCCAAAAAACAAACAAAAAAAAGAATGGTGAAAGAAAGAAGGCATTGGATTTTTTTCTTATTTATTGCAAGAGAATTCAAATTAATAGAATAGCCATTAGGTTTTAATTACTTACTTTAAAAAGTGTCTTTAAGTTAGTTTGGATGTGTCTTACTTGCCTCACATTCAAACTTTTACATAATTTGGATATATCAAGCAACTGAGGTAAAGAATATAGATACATACAGTTCCTTTATTAATTGATTTTTTTTCTTCAATACCTTTCTTCATAAGCCTATTAGATTAACTTTTTTGAGTAATTTTACCTCTCTTCGTATCTTCTACTTAATTAGTTAAAAGCCTTGGCGAAAATAAAATTATGAAATCTGCAAGTTGTTGTGAATTTTTTGAAGAATATGCATCCAGAATTCTTTAATGCATTTCTTTTCTGCCTTATTTTTTTCCAGAATACCTTCAATTTGATTTACACTTTTAGATACCAAAAGAAATGTATTAATCCCTGAAAGATGGAGCCAATCTTTTCACATGCTACTATGCGTTAAAAAGTTATAAATCATCTTTATGTATCTAAATAAATCTAATGATTGCTGTCTTTTTATTTAGAAGCCAAAATTTAATTCAGTAATAGGGAATTTTAAGATATCACCTATCACCAGGGTCACCTTTTTTTCAGCTAAAATGTGTCTTACCCTTCCATTTACTTAAAATATTAATTTTCAGAAAAATTCGCCACTGTTAACATGATATCTCAAAAAACAAATAGAGATATTTACATAAACATTTCAGAGTGTGTTTTGAATGATATGGGCAATGAAATGAACCGAAAGTTTTATGGTTGGTGAAATGCTTTTTCATTTATAGGTGTTTTTAGAGAAATTAATTTGTGAATTGATGGAAAAAATGTTCCCATACGTATATTTTCTTCCATAAATTCTTTGCATCTCAATCTTTTCAATATATCTTGGATCATTTCATTCACCGTTATATTTTATAACTTGTGTGCAAAGATAAATGGAATGGCTGCATTGCAATTTTGTGAAGAGTGTTATCTGTTTCGGTTAAATTTCATTTAAATTTACTTCAAATTGTCCCATTTCTCAAAATATATTATGTGTTCAAAAAACTGGTTTTGTATTGATAATGTTTATTATTGACAATACATCTAAAAATCCAAAATAGTTTTTAAAAGCATATTTTTTCAAAAAATTTCCTTTGAACATTGTCAGATTCCTTAAAGCAAATCCAAAAAAAGTTTGGCAGCTGTTATAAAATGCTTAATTTAATAGTTTATAAGCATTTAATTAAAAATAGAAATGAACTGAAAGTGAAAATTTTATAGTGTTCTATGAAAATCCTTATTAGAAAATCTCATTATTTTGCATCTGCGAAATTTCATTAGCATTTCAAAAGAGTCGACTTAAATTAATTATCTTTTTTTTCAAAATGTATATATGATAAAATAAGCTAATAGATATAATTTCATTGTATAAATAAAAGTAATGAAGTAATACTTCTGTGTTGAAACGAAACACTGCCGAGTCTGCATAGCTGAACTATTATGACGTTGGACTCATAGTCAAGAGATCATGTGTTATAATACCAGTATTCTTAAAATTTGCTTAAGTATCTTTCCTTGATTCGTTTTTCTTTTATTTCGTGTTCCAGAGGATTCTGGTCCTTTCTTTCATTTGCCAGATAAGTGCCCTAGACATTTCTTACTGTCCCTAGAAAGGTGCTCTGGAACTTTCGGTACTTGCATAAAAGCTGAGGATCTCTCTGTCACAGTGTTCTTGGTTCAGAGTTGAGCTAATAAATGGATTCCTCTCGACTTCATGTGTCTTCTTGAGTTCTAGCTACGTGATAGTATTATTAATAAGGTAATGTAATTAATCTAGCACTTCCTAAAACCTAAATATTAAACAAATTGAACATAATTTCATGGTTTTAAACTCATTTTTCATCCAATGATATTTCTCCAACATCAAAGAAAAATTCTAATATTAGTTACAAAAGTGTGCAATTTAATTCCCTATCTATCAGCACGAAGCAGGAATGATTTGTTTTTATGATAAGAGCTTAGCGGGATCTACTTAACGTTATTTGCTGTTTTACAGGTAAGTTTGGCCATCAAAGGAAACAACCTTTAAAGGGGATGCAACCAAAAACCACGCAAATGTTGCATCGATCAAGGAATAAATAATTTGCTTTTTTATATAATAACTTTGATTATCTGCAATTTTCATCCATATGTGCTTTTTGCCAAACGAGTGAGTTGTTTTTCAAAAAATAATTTCTAATTCCTCTTAGGTAATCGAAATATTAAAATTTTTTTTAATAACACCAGTTAACTTAAATAAAAACTATCCAATTATAAAAACCAAAACTTACTATTTCTGTAAATCAGAATAAACTTACATTACGTAAACTTAAGTTTGATTAAAAATGATGAAAATAAAGCATATTCACTCACTAGTATCTTTAATATACTGACATATGGCAAATCTATTTCTAATAACTGTCAACATTACTTTTACTGGCATATTGTAAATCGAATTACATTTCTAATAACTGGCATTATTAAGTCAAATCATATTTCTAATGGTGCCTTTATAATTTGAATTCCAAGTGATTTTTGTTCCAATGCATTATTCTTACTGATCATGCAAAATTATGGGTGACGTTTAAATATATTGAAGAATTATATTTATAAAAATATAACTATAATCAGGGAATTCAGAAGCAAATTAAATTAACATGTTTTCAATTGCATCTCATCCGTGGCTCAAAAGTTGCACGTTTATTGATGCCGGCATCAAAATGTTTTCCCTATGTTTACATTCTTCCTGAATTTGTATTTACCTTAAATCTGTGCTTTCAGGAAAAGATGCAGAACCAGTTTTCAATCTCAGGAGACTAGAAATCTATTGAGCGAAGGCATCGGAAAAGCCATACAACTTTCAAATAAGACGAAAAGAAGGCCATTATGTTTCTCAGCCAAAAGGGATCGAAATTTGAATAAACATCCCTGCTAAAGGAACGCGATGCTTACTGTCCGATGGAGAGAATCCATCATTTTGAGGATACGCCTCGGATTGTTTCCTTTTCGAGATCCATGGAATTGGAATCCGACTGGCCAAGCTTTGGGGCTTACAAAGATAAAGGGATATTCTCATGTACTTTCTAGGATATCTGTGCCGTTATTTTAGGGAAAGAAATCTTTATTGACGAGAGGTTAAAACGATATTGTTAAATAAATAAATTTCATTTGAAATCTTTATTCAGGATGTTATTTTGGGAATTGGGTTGTTATAATTATTTATTGATGTCAGATGAATAATTTCTTCAAGTTTAAAATATCGAATCGTCGATGTACAAATGTTATTTAGAATAAAAATCACCATCAAACACTTTATCAATTCTGCACTCTATAGGAAAGTTTTTACAATATTTTGTATTAAAGTTCCAATTATAAAAAAATTACTATTTAAGTAAATCATAATAAACTTACATAACATTAGTTTGATTAAAAATGATGGAAATAAAAAGTATTAACTCACTAGTATCTTTAATTTACTGACATATGATAAATCTATTTATAATAACTAACATCATTACTTATACTTTAATAAAGTAAATAGAATTATATTTCAAATAACTGACATCGTTACTTTTAGTGGCCTAAGTAAATCAGATTATATTTTTAACGGTGCGTTTATAATTTGATATTCCAAGTGATTTTTGTTCCAATGCATTATTCTTACTGATCACTGAAAATTATGAGGGATGTTCAAATGTTTTGAAGAATTATATATCTAAAAAAATATCCATATAATCAGGGAATTCAGAAGAAAATTAACTTAACCCTGTTTTCAAATGCATCTCATCCGTGGCTCAAAGCTTCATGGTTCATCGAAGCAGACATCAACATGTTTTAGATTGAAAGGATAATTTTCCAACCATGTTTACATTCTCCTGGATTTGTATTTACCTTAAATCTGTTTCCCTTAAAAGATGCAGAATCAGTTTTCCATCTCATTAGACTAGAAATCTATTGAGCGAAGGCACCGGCAAAGCCATACAACTTTCATATACGAGCGACAAGACGGCCATTGTGTTGCTCATCCAAATGGGATCGAAATTTGAATAAACAACTCTGCTAAAGGAGCGCGAAGTTTATTGTCTGATGGAGAGAATTCATCATTTTGAGGATACTCCTCGGATTGTTTCCTTTTCGAGGTCCGTGTAATTGGAATCCGATTGGCCAAGCTTTGGGGCTTACAGAGATAAAGTTATATTCTCATGTACTTTCTAGGATATCTGTGCCGTTATTTTAGGGAAAGAAATCTTTACAGAATAGAGGTTAAAACGATATTGTTAAATAAATAAATTTCAGTTGGAATCTTTATTCAGGATGCTATTTTTGGAATAGGGTTGTTTTAAATTATTTTTTAACGTCAGATGAATGATTTCTTTAAGTTTAAAATATCGTATCGTCGATGTATAAATGTTATTTAGAACAAAATTCTCCATCGATCACTTTATCAATACTGCAATCTATAGAAAAGTTTTTACAATAATTAGGATTAAAGTTTCAATTATAAAAAAAAATTACTATTTCTGTAAATCAGAATAAACTCCCCTAACATTAGTTTGATTACAAATGAGGGAAATAAAACATATTAAGTTCACTAGTATCTTTAAGTTACTGAAACATTGCAAATCTATTTCTAATAATTGACATCATTACTTTTACTGGCATGTAGTAAATAAAATTGTATTTTTGATAACTGGCATCATTACTTTCACTTGCATATAGTAAACCGAAATATAATTCTTATAACAGACATCATTTCATCAGTTATAATTTTAATTGTGCCTTTATATCCCAAGTGATTTTTGTTCCAATGCATTATTCTTACTGATCAATGAAAATTATGAGGGATATTTAGATATTTCGAAGAATTACATTTCTAAAAATATATATGATCAGGGAATTCAGAAGCAAATTAAGTTTTCAATTGCATCTCATTCATGGCTCAAAAACTTCATGTTTATCGAAGCACACGTCAAAATGGTTTAGATTTCAAGGACAATGTTTTCCCTATGTTTACATTCTCCTGGATTTGTATTTACCTTAAATCTGTGTTTTCCGGAAAAGATGCAGAACCGGTTTTCCATCTCAGGAGACTAGAAATCTATTGAGCAAAATGAACGGGCCATACAACTTTCAAATAAGAACGACAAGCTGGCCAATTGTGTTTCTCAGCCGAAAGGGATCGAAATTTGAATAAACATCGCTGCTAAAGGAACGCGATGGTTATTGTCTGATGAGAAAATTCATCATTTTGAGGATACTCCGCGGATTGTTTCCTTGGAATCGGAATCCGACTGGCCAAACTTTGGGGCTTACAGAGAAAAAGGAATATTCTCATGTATTTTCTAAGAATTTTTCAAGGATATCTCTGCTGCTATTTTAGAGAAAGAAATCTTTATTGACGAGAGGTTAAAATGATAGTGTTAAATAAATAAATTTCGGTTGGAATCTTTTTATTCGGGATGTTATTTTGGGAATAGGGGTGTTTTAAATTATTTGTTTATGTCAGATGAAGGATTTCAAGTTTAAAATATCGTATCATGGATGCGCAAATGTTATTTAGAATTAAAATCTCTATCAATCATTTTATCAATACCGCAATCTATAGGAAAGTTTCTATAATATTTTAGATTAAAGTTTGTAATTAAACTGAATATCATTAATATTTATCTATAATATATTCAACTTTAAAGAATATGCGAATATTAATGTTGTTTAGCATATAGTACATTACAAGAATAACAAAAATTAAATCAAATAAAACTTTGCAGCAATATTTTAAAATCTTGCCTTTTGTCAAAGAATATTTTCATAAATAATTTCAATTTAAATGTTATATTTTCACAAGAAAAATAAAATGACTGAATATTAATACAAAGCAATTTTTTATCGATAGTTCATTTATATATTCCCATGTAGAAAACATTTTCAAAAGAAATAATTGGAGAAAACTTATTAATAAATATGGCAAGAAATAGTTAAAAAATATTTTATTTCCTTATATATTGAACTGTAACCAAAAAATTGTAAAACAGAGTTTTAGTGAAAAGTTGAAACTGAAATAAACGAAGTGGGTGGCAAATTGACATCTGATGATAGTTTTCGAGCACTGAAGACTAGTTAAAATCAAAAACTGTGTTATTTTTATAAATTACTAAAAGAGTATTTAAATATAAAATATCTTTACTTTTTTACATGAAAATTAAAAGTCTTTAAAGAACCAATAGTAACCTATTGTTTTTTGTGCAAGAGAATTTTGTCAATTAAAACAGCAATGATATCATGATACATTTAATTGTTGTTTTTAGATGACACTATGATGCGTTGAACAATATAAAGAGTTAATTGCTTCTAAATATCCTTCTTCTAAAAGTAAGACTGCTGCTCAAAAAAGTTAAAATGAACATCAAAACAAATAAAATTAATGAGTATTTTGAATGTGAATATTGTTTATATTCTCTAAATTACTACTAAATATATAATGTATTTACTATAAAAATTAATTTTAACTAAAACAAAAAAATAAGCCTGCTGTACGAAAAACGGTTTTAAATTTTCTATTCCAAAAAGATCTAACAGTTAATAGCGTAATTACATAGTAATACAGGGTGCGCCAGAGAAACTTACTTATTTTAAAAAACTTCCTGAGCTGTGAGTTGGGAAGGTAGAGGGGTGATATGTAGTACTAGTGGAGAGCAAAGTTCCCATGTTTGTTTCTTCTCTTCTCAGTTGCCATCATGCTCAATTCTAGAGAACAGCGGGCCTTCACTTCGAGAACTCCTTTTCTAACAGTCGCTCACTTGTTGCTACGGAACGTGCCTGCTACGCTCGCTTTGAAATTCCTCCTCACAGACCCGTTCCTGGCTTTCATTCGATTCTGTTGTGGGTTCACTCATTTCGGGAATGTCGCTAAACTCAGAAATGGACATCAACGGAGCACCAGAATTCCGGAAAATGTCGAAAGAGTGAGGCAGTCAGTTCCGCGTTCGACTCGCAAACGCGCAGCTGCCCTGGAGATTTCTAAGCCACTTTTAGACGAATTTTCCATCAAGACCTTCCATTTCATCGCTATAAATTGACTTTTGTGCAAGAATTAATTGAACGCGATTTTGTTGCCCGTCAAAATGCATGTGAAATGCTGCTTGACAACCTGCCTGAAGACGAGGTCGTTTTTTTCAGTGACAAGGCTCACTGTGAAATCCCTGGTTTGGTGAAATCGATCACGGACCATAACTCACCTCAATCACAACATTCGCGACGCCATTGCCAACATACTGATTGATATGCTGCAAAGAGTGGACACGAACTTCAAAAATCGGCTTAATCAGTGTATGCGCAATGAGGTTCGCCATTTAACAGATGTCATTTACAAAACTATATGGGGAAAAAACTGCCATATTGTATTCTCAAATAAAAAAAAGAATTAAAAAATAACTGAAGTACTTTTGTCTTTATTCTCTTTTCAAATAAGTGAGTTTTTCTGGCGCACCCTGTAGATGTTCGTGGTTTAACAAAAAATTGTTATTCGAAGGTATATTTCCTTAACAGTTAGCTTATTTAATAGGAAAAATATTCATTTTTCTCAAAATACCAGATTAATTAGAATGAATAAATCAAAAATTAGCTTTAAAATGAAAACATTGATTGAAAAAGAGCTGATTTTCGTTGAAAATGTATTTTATGAATGAAGAATCAAATTGGGGGGTATTTACTCGTTCATGACTTTCAATAACATTTTTTTGCTCAATTTAGAGCTCGGGGCAATAGCAATTCTTGGATAAGAGTGATTAAAATGACATTTTTTCTATTATATCAATATTTTCCTATTTTACATTACATTATATCAACGATAATGGGAAAAAGATATATTTTAAGTACCTACCATTCATGTTAAAGAATTTTTGTATTATAAAAGGTCTTACACAATTACTTATTCAAGAAATATTATTTATGACATTATTAAAAAAGCTTAACAATTTTCTTTATATAATGGAATTTTAAGTAGGCACATCAGTTTTTCTTTTCAATCTTTTTAATCCCTATTATTGTGAATCTCAGTAAAACACATTCCCATACAACAAATTTATTTTTTCCTTCAAGCTTTTCTGAACCTTTTGTCTTAAAGTTCTTTTATTACTCTTTAAATGCTCCTACATAATTCCCATTAATAGTATCGCTCTAAAGCAAATTTAATCGGGTATTCATAGGTTAAAAATGTCCTTTGAAATCTAAAAGTGCTTAAGGATATAGAAATATAATCTACATTTTGCATTTTTTCACTGTTTTTCAAGATATATGCAGCGTTCCTTTTTTAATATCCCTAATGTCCTTTTATAATAATGGTGTCTTTTTCGGGAATTTCTAATTTAACTCGATACTCTTAACAGTTACTGATTGATCTTGTCTGAATACAGTTAAGGAGGAACATGGTTCCGTTCTTTATCAGGCATGCTTGTATTCAATGCCTGTTAAAATAGCAAGCATAATGCCTTTTGGTGGTCAATCGAGATTATTTAAAAAAATATTTAAAAGTGTGGTTTTTAAATATATCGTCAATTATAATACGAAATACTAAAAATACAACAACTTGATTTGAAAATATAATAAATTTTTAGAAATAGGAAGATTTGTAGCAAATTTTACTGAAATTTAACCACAATGGTTAACACTCTACAGAAAATTGGAATGCAGCAATCCTATTTTTCTTTGTAAACAAGTTGTAGAATATAAAGACGAATGAAATGAACCAGCATCTAAGCTCTATAAGCAGCATCTAAACATATCAGCTTTATTTAATCATCACCAATGAAATTAACCAGCATCAAATCCTGATTTTGAGATGCAAAGAAGTGATGGGTAAATATTACAAGTGTATATTCATTTTTAAAACAAATTTACAACTTCATTTTTCTAAAAACACCGAAAAATGTAAATTTGACTAACAATGCAACTTTTGGTTCATTTCACATTTTCTAACATTATTCAAAATATGTAATGGCATTTTTAAGTGAATACCTCTATTAGTTTTTGAGATATCATGCTAACGGTAGAGAATTTTTATGAAAATTAAAATTGAAGTTCAAGACAAATTTTAGCTGAAAAATATGTTTTGATTAAAATACACACGGATGATAGGTCAGGCCTTCTTTTTCCTAGAAAAAATAAAGTTTTTTTGGAAAGAGGAAAGTCTGAACTACAAGATATAACAATAAAACAAAAATTTGCCAATGAAGTCGATAGCAATTGTTTTTAAAGTAGTCGGATACCTTAAATTTAGATTTTTAATCATCAGTATTTTCCTTGTACGGATTGACACTAATACGCTTATAAATTTTATGTTGTAAATGAATAACTTTATTAGGATTCGAGCAGCTAAGCATATTGCTTAATTAAATTGTGTTGGGGGTTAACTTTCCGTACGACAAAATTTATTATCTAGGGCCAACGCATTCTGCGCTATAAAAGTCGCGTCATCCAATGTGTCCGACAAACTTTTATGATGCTCGATATTTCAGGTGACTCGTTCTAATAATATCCAATGTGTTTCCTGTACTAGATAGAAAATTCCACGTTATACTCAACGAGCGCTTTAGATGCTTGAACTCGAGAATAGCCATTAAAATTGTCTTACTTAAGAGTCGGAAATTTTATGTTTTAGTCATTATTACAGGAAATTACCTATTAATAATAGTTATGAGAGTAAGCGGTTAAGGTACCTGACTAGGTTTGAACTAAATTTTTTTTGAATAATTAGATTTCGTAAAAACTATACAAAATATCGTTTTTAGAAGTACGGGCAATTATAATGTAAAATATTATAAATACAACAAAATTAATCAAAACTATGGTTTTTAGAAGTATGAGTTATTATAATACAAAATATTATAAATACAACAAATTTATTTGAGAACATAATATATTTTGAGAAATAGAACAATGCGAAATAAATTTTAAGGAAATTTAAATAAAATGGTTAACAATCTACACAAAATTGCGATGCAGCAATAATATTTTTCTTTCTATACAAGTTATAGAATATAACGATAAATGAAATGAATCAAAATCTAAGAATTATTTTGAGATGCAAAGAAGTGATGGGTAAAAATATACACATATACGTATATTTTTCATAAATTCACAACTAATTTTTCTAAAAACACCTATAAATGAAAAAAAAAATATTTCACCAATAATTAAACTTTTGGTTCATTTCATTGACCTTATTATTTAAAACATGCGGTGACATTTTTATGTAAATACCACAATTAGTTTCTGAGACATCATGTTAACGGTGGCGAATTCTTATGAAAACTAAAATGTTGAGAAAATTGAAATTAAAGACAAAATTCAGTTGAAAAATCTGTGACCCTGAATATAAGTCAGGCCTTCCTTTTTTCAGAAAAGATAAACTGTTTTGGGAAGAGAAATGTCTGAACTACAAGAAATAATAATAATTTTGTAAAAATAGCCAATGTGGTTGAAAACCAGCGTTTTTAACGCAGTCGAATATCTTAAAGGTATGATTTACGTGAAAGCGCAAAGTTATTGAATCGGTTACAAATTGATTTCTTCGAATTCGGTTCTTATTGAGATAAAATTATACATTACAAAGTGATTTTAGGTGCATAAAAATTATCTTAATTGTTGCATTGTAATAATAGATTATAGAACTACTTTTGAATAAAATAATGCTTTATTAATATATGTAAATAAAATGAAAATAATTATTTATTAAAGAACTAGACTATAATTTCCAAAAATACAATTGAAAAGAGGATTTTAAAAATACATTATGAAATTAATTGCTCTAAACTATCAACTTTGGAATAAGCTTTTTTATAAATAAATATAGTTTAACTTTTAATTCATAAAACTAGGGATAATAAATTTTGAAACTGAATATACAATTCTATTTAATATTAAATTTAGTCTTGATACTCTATAATTTCAATCAATATTGTCTGTTTTTATGTGCTTCGAAAAACTTTTATCGTAAACTACACAAAATATTAAGAAATAATTCAAACTCTTACAATTCACTAATAACATTTCAATTGATTCTTCTGAAAGTCTTGCTGGCTATTTAATTGCAGAATTATTTTAATTTAAAAATCTATAATAATTTTTTTTTAATTTTGCTCTCTTTCAAATAAAATTAACGCTTTTTAAATGAAATACATGATGCACTTTTAATTCGTAATTACATTTGTAAAAAATAAAACAGCAAAGAAAATTCGACAACATCATAGCAAGATAATGAATTATATTTAAGATATCCGACTACATTCGGGTAAAAAGTTTTGAAAAATTGGATTTTTAACAAGCTACTTAAAAATATGGCCTTCAAATGTATGGTCAACTTTAATACAAAATATTATAATTAAAAAAATATTTGAAAAAATATTTTGAGAAATAAGGCTATTTTAGTAAATTTTAGGGAAATTTAACGAAAAATGTTAACACACTACACATAATTGTAATGCAGCAATCCTATTTTTCTTTACACACAAGTTATAGAATATAATGATGAATGAAATAAAGCAAAATCTAAGAAAAATCTTGAGATGCAACGAAGTTATGGTTAATAATATGCGTATATATGCCTTTTCCCCATAAATTCCCAACTTAATTAACACATTGCTTCCACTTAAATTCCGAAAAAGATTTCCATAGTTTTGAAAAATCCCATTTTTCAAAGAGTGTCTTACGAACATAGTCGGGTACCTTAAATACAAAAATATCTCATTCATTAATTACTGAAAACTTTAGGTAAAGTTTTCCTATTAGGTTTGCCCAATAATGCTAACAAAAAGGACAATTGGATAAAATTAAAGAAGTTGGAAGAAATTATAAAGTAAAACCACAATTTATTTGATAGCAGAAAGCTATTGAATCTAAATATGGCATGATGCTAACTTATTTATTAGTGAAAATTTCGAACGAAATGGCTTAGCGCTCACTATAGATAATATAATGAAGCGATATATGAATACGTATATAAACTATTTTTATAACATCTAAAAAAGCCCGCAAGGATTGAAAAGTAGGATACAACTAAAAGTAGTAAAAAATGAAGAAAACAACATACATATTACTGCTTAATTTTTTTTAATCGCAAAGCTATATTTTAATAATGACAAATTTCCCATTGTTAAACGATTTTAATATAACTACACTGATGGAAAAAAAATCCCAACACCGAGAAAAAATTATTGTACAGTAATGAAATTTTAGGAGTACATTTTTCTAGGTAACAAATTTAATTGATTAAAGTTTCAAGATCACAGGTAGAGCCATTGGCGAGAAGAGTCATTTCAAATGTAAAATGTTGGTACATTAGTAGCCGGTGTAACCGCCAGAATTTTGAATGCAAGCATGCAAACGTGCATGCATTATGTCGTACAGGTGTCGGATATCAGTTTGTGGGATGGAGTTCCATGCCTGTTGCACTTGGGCGGTCGATGCAGGGACGGTTAATGCTGGTTGTGGATGACGCTGGAGTTGACGCTGGAGGAAAACACCCCCTTGAATGCTGTTCATGGATGGCAGCACAACAGATTGTATCACTAGACTGACGTACAAATTTGTAGTCAGGGTGCGTGGGATAACCACGAGTGCTCCTGCTGTAATACGAAATTGCTCCCCAAACCATAGCTCCATGAGTAGGCCCTGAGTGTCTAGGCCCCAGACAGGTCACTAGCAGGTGTTCACCTGGCCTCCTTCTAACCAACAAACGGCTATCACTGAGACCAAGACAGTACCGGCTTTCATCAGAAAACACAGCAGATCTCCACTCCGTCCTCCAATGAGCTCTAGATTGACACCACTCACATCGCAAACGGCATTGGTTTGGAGTCAATGAGATGTACTGCACAGGGCGTCTGGCTCAGAGCTGTCCTTGAAGTAACCGATTTGTAACAGTTCGTTGTGTCACTGTGGTGCCAACTGCTGCTCGAATTTCAGCTGCAGACGCAGTACGATTAGCCACAGCCATACGCCGAATATGACAGTTTTTCCTCTCAGTAGTACCACGTGGTCGCCCGGAACCTGGGCTTCTTGAGGCAGTACCTTCCCTTGACCACTGCCACCAATACTCATGCACATTGGATACATTCCTGCCAAGTCTTTCAGCAATATCGCGGAAAAAAAACCCACCTTCTCGTAGCCCTACAACACGACCTCGTTCAAACTCAGTGAGCTGTTGATAATGGCTTCTTCGTCTTCTCATAGACATCCTTGACTAACATTAACCCACTACGTCAAATCTCAACTGTAAATAACGATCACGAACCTTACAGCGCTTATTTAAAGCAAACCTCATTTGCATGCTCACTAGCGCCACACTTACGCGCGTAGCTCGAAATTTGAATCGACGTCCTCTTTTAGATGTATAAACACGCCTACCAAATTTCGTTTATCTAGCACAGCTCCTTCCTAGTGTTGGGATTTTTTTTCCATCAGTGTATTAAATGAAATTCAGTAATGCTATTGTAGATTGAACGTATGACGAATGAAAAAATTTAGTTGTATAAATCCTAAAAATACGCTAATAAAAGTTAATTAATTCAGATTTTATAATTTAATCCTTTAATAGGCAGGTATGAAACTGTTTAATGCTTAACATTAGATTGCCTAAATCAGTCATTTTGACTGCTTTTCAATTTCAGTTAGAAAATCAATTGTGTATATAATAATACAGCTTCTTAGAATTTTGCGACTCTTTGTACAACATATAAATGGGTTTATTAATCATTGTAGTTGTCTCTCTCCTCTTTCATTTCGTGTATATATATGTGTTATTCTTGTATTGACTAAAAGCTGACATTTTGATTATTTCAAAAATTTTAAATAATCACATGACTTTTATTATTGAATTGAGTAAATTTCTTATATGAAATCGGAGCCAATATGATTATAAGAAATCAGATATGCTCCGATTTCGTATAACAGTTTATATATTTTTTGATTACCGTCACTTGTTCGTTACTTGTCATTCAAATCTTTATAATGTGCAAACAATGAATAAATTAATTTTTTGTACCAAATGAAGTAAAATTTTTTATTGTTAATACTTACTAATAACTTGCTATCTGACTGTAAATAGTTTAAGAAATATTAAAAATTAATTTTAAACAAATTTCTTTGCACATTAGTTATTCTTTCACAATGC
Source organism: Argiope trifasciata (assembly GCA_026543055.1). Classification (NCBI taxonomy): domain Eukaryota; kingdom Metazoa; phylum Arthropoda; class Arachnida; order Araneae; family Araneidae; genus Argiope; species Argiope trifasciata. The sequence continues at coordinate 168,606 of JAPMOQ010043216.1, read as the reverse complement.
AGTCATTTTGACAGCTTTGGGGCAATATAGGTGTACACTAAGTCTCCGTCTTTCTAGCGTTAAGGTATCCTACTACGTTAAAAACACTGGTTATCGACCACATTGGGGATTTTTTTCCATTGTTATTTCTTATAGTTCAGAATTTCCTCTTTTCAGAACTGTTTATCTTTTCTTAAAAAAGAAATGTGTGACCTAACACACTTTGTGGCATATTTTTTCAGCTAAAAGTTGCCTTTAATTTCAAATTTCCTCAAAACTTTCATTTTCATAAAAATTCTCCGCTGTTAACACGATTTCTTGAAAACTAATCGAGGTAATTACATAAACATTTCAGCTTGTGTTTTAAATAATATGGGCCATGAAATGAAAAAAAGTTTTATTGTGGGTGAACTGCTTTTTCATTTATAGGTGTTTTTAGAAAAAATAAGTTGAAAATATGTCGAAAAAATGCATATATGCGTATATTTTTACCCATAACTTCTTTGCGTCTCAACATTTGTCTTAGATTTTGCTTCATTTGATTCATCATTGTATTCGATACCTTGTGTACAAAGAAAAACAGGATGGCTGCCTTACAATTTTGTGTAGATTGTTCATCGTTTTGGTGAAATTTACAACAGTTTTTTTCTATTTCTCAATATATATTATATTTTCAAATACTTTTGTTTTATTTATAATGTTTTGTATCATAATTGACAAAGCATCTAAAAACAGTAGTTCTAAAAAGTTTTTTAAAAATTCAACTTTTCAAAAAATATTCCTTTGAACGTACGGGAGTACGGGAGTTTGAGTCGGGTACGTTAACTGTCTAATTCTAAGAATTAATATTCTACTGCATTTCATGTGCCAGAGAAGCTGGGAAGATTTAATAAAAAAAAGTCCTGGCAGAAAATGTAATAATATCTGAACGGGGAGATGAGTAAAGTCATTTTCTCCCGAGTTACCTCATGTCAACAGTGATAATCCCAAAGTGCAAAAGATGCTTTTATTAACGGTGACAGGGAAATTTGCATAGAAATTGGACTGAAGTGAGCCAAAATGTCATTCTTCTGATTTAATTTGTGGAGAAATTTTGCCTAACGTTCGTTCAACTAACTTCTTATTGTAACATGCCAAAACGTTTTATGCTTAGAAATGAATTCGATCAAATCCAGAATTTTGAATTCATAGGAAAAAAACCAAAGGCATAATAATTCTTCTACCAATTTTAATACATTATTATATTTATAGTAATCTTCAAAATACGAATTTTTCATTTTAGTACATTAATGTGAGGAAACCTATGTAATATTATGTATTAATTAATAATACATTAAATAATTATGTTTTAAGTACAATTAAATATTAGGATATAAAATAAATTTAAATGTAATACTCGAAGATAATTTATTATTTTTTATTATTTCATGCAGCATTAATAAGTTGAATTCATTTATATTAAACTTTATTCATTGATATCATTACTTTAAGTTAAATATTTTCTTGATAAGCTTCTGTTAAGATGAAAAATCTAAATAGTAAAAAAAAGCTCATCAAGCATTTTAGTTGTTCATTTAAATCTTTCTGCAATTCTTAATTTCACCGAAGGAAAAAACTGTTATATTTTTTTATTACTAAATGACTGACACCCAACACGTTCCTGCTGTAAAAGAAATTATTTTTGAAATAGATGTTTTATTTAATTATAATACATAGAAACAATGATGCATATATGTTCATATCGACAATGAATATCTTCATTGAAATTGAAAATACATATATTAAAGGAAAGTATAAGTTCATTATTATTTTTGCTTTAGACATATCAAATGTACTATGCTTTTAGCCTTTATACAAATGCAATCAATATGTTGGCAAAGTTTCGTATCAGTCAGTTGAATGGTACGACAGTGGATAAAATACAAACAAACAAAAATTTACTGTTATATATTAGATATGGAATTACACAATTAATCATCATTGACATTCTAAATCATTAACAGAGGTCGCGGTAGACTGGTGGTAAGGTCTCGACTTTGGAGCCGGAGGGATTCAGGATCGGAACTCGATTCCACTGAAGAACCTTCGTCTAAGAGGGTCTCTTGCACGTTAAATCTGTCAGGCCAAATGTCCTCCCACTGGTGTGGTGTGGAGAGGGGGGTGCTTGTTCAAGTGTTCTCCTCGTCATCTGAGAGTTGTTCAAAATAACGAGGTACCCCCCCCCCCTAAATTCCCTTAGTGTTGCTTTAGAAAATTAATAAGTTTAGTTTAGTTTTTAGTTTTGTTAGTTAAGTTTTTAGTTAATAACTTAACTAAATCATTAACATTCAAATTACTTTTCATCTGACATGCATGTAATGTAAATGAATTGAAATTGAAATCTATCAGATAATTGCTTACATTTCCGGCGTTCTGGCATAAGGGTAGTGTGTCTTCCCCCTGTTCTGAGGATCCCAGGTTCAAGTCCCAGTTCGGGCATAGTTGTTCTGTGTTCTATCTGCGAAAATATGCCCCCCTGTAAAAGGGGGCTGTGCTAGCGAATGTATGTGTGTCGCCTTCATTTAAGCTAGAAGTCAGACTTCTGCCCTCTGGGTGTCCAGGGACTTTTACCCTCAGAAGCTACTGTACCCCCTTTTCGTGGGAACACGCACACGACATCATCATCATCAATTGCTTACATCGACGAAATATGTTACTACTATTTCTACTTTTTTGATAAGAAATTTATTCTTTTGCCCCCAAGTTAATTTCCTTAAATGAAGTGATTTTTAAGAATTGCATGAATAATTGCAAAGATCAAAAGACCTTGATCATAATCAGCGAGAAATTCCAAATAAAATAATTCGGCGGAAACTCCCTGAATTCAAATAAATTAATGCCTTAATGATTCCGTGACTGGAACGCCGTTCCAACATTCGTCAGCATTCGGTCATCAATAATGCAAGAGCGTCATTAAAAGTCATTTATTATTTATAGCTTCTTCAACTGTAAAAGAATGAATTATGACGCGGAAATAAGTTCCATAAGTTTGGATTCTAGGTATTCGGAAACAAATTAAAAGGGTTTCAAATTTTTTTTGAAATCTCATTCTGTTTTTTTAACTGCATTCCTATATATATGAAAAAATTAATATTTTTATTGATTAAGATTAAGACTGATTAAATTAAGATAGGCGAATAACGTGTTTGAGAAATATTTACAAAGTATGACGATGAAATATGAATATCTTCCAATTTTATAACATTATCTTGTACAAATTAATGAAATTTCAGTGCATGGCTACAAAACAAAAAAAAAAAAAGATGAAGCATATAATTTTAAAAATTAGTTTTTTCATAGAGTTGGTAAGTATTTACACCATAAGATCAATACTCGTTTTTCAATTCCTATCATTAGTTCACACTCTCCCTATTTTTATATGTATACCTTGCTCATATTTTCAATTGTTAATAAGACTTTTTGTTCATCTGCTCGGGTTCAAATACATTTTTTATACTTGTATTGAATGATTCTTGGTGTTAATACATTTTTTCATATGTTAATTCATTCATTAAAATTAATTCATTTTTAATACTTTAAATAGAGCCTTAGCAGTTTGTTATGAAAATTGAAATCAACAGATAGTCAATTAGTAGGTGAAATACAAGAATTTCAGTATTTTTCACGCGAAAATAAAGAACGCGAGTTCAGTTCTTGCGATGACAAATCATAGACCACCAACAGCTTCCGAAATTAGAAACGAAAAAAAAGTGAGAAATATTAAGCGTATAAATAATAATAAAGTAATAATGCAATACTATAGATAAAAAGGAAAATAGAAAATTGTAAGGAGATTCACTTTCTATTTTACAAATTAATATTGCGATTCTCTCATATGAATATACATATTCTTATTTATTAAAATTATTTAATAAAAGTAACTAAAATAAAAAAAAAATTATTTCTTGACCTAGGTTTTAGTTTAGTTATATTAAAGTCCAGTTGTAAAGCGACACTAAGGATATTTTGGGAAGAACCTCGTCATTTTGAACCGCTGTCAGATGATGAGGAAGACAACTGATTTCTCAATCCCTTCTCCACGCCATTCTACACCAGCGGGAGGGCATTTGATCCGACAGATTTAACGTGCAAGAGACTCCCTTACACGAGGGCTCTTGGGTGGAATAGAGTCCCGAAACTGGAGCCCTCCGGTTCCAAAGTAGAGGCCTTAAAACTAGGCCACCGCGGAACCTGTTAATGATTTAGAAGGCCAATGTTGAATATTTGTATAATAGCATATCTAATATAAAAAAATAAATTTTTGTTTGTTTGTATTTTATGAAGTGCCGTTCCATTCAACCGACTGATATGAAACTTTACCAACATCGAAACAGCTAACAGCTAAAAATTGACTAATTTTTTTATAATACCTGTTATTTATTTATTTATTCGTTTTATTTTATTGAAATAATTTTATCTTTAATTTAAACTTTTCATATATATTCAATATTTAAAATTAATCAATATCAATTCTACTGTTCAGAGCATTTCAGAACAAATGTTAAATAGTTCTACTTTTTAACATTTAAAATTCATCAAAATCAGCTCTACTGTTCAGAACATTTCAGAACAAATATTAAACAGTTCTACCGTTTAACTTTTGAAGTTCATCATAATCAGTTTACTTATTAAAACATTTCAACATAGTTAAACAGCTCTACTGTTTAATATTTAAAATTGATCAAAATCAGCTCTACAGTTCTGAACATTTGAAAACAAATGTTAATCAGTTTTACTGTTTAACATTAAAAATTGATCATAATCAGTTTTTCTGTTTAACACTTAAAATTTATCAAAATCAGTACTACTGTTCAGAATATTTCTACTGTTTAACATTTAAAATTCTTCAAAATCAGTTTTACTATTCAAAACATTTTAAAACAAATGCTAAGCAATTCTACAGTTTAACATTAAAATTCATCCAAATCACTTCTACTGTTCCAAGCATTTCAAAACAAATGTTAAAAAGTTCTACGTTTTGACATTTAAAATTCAATACATGACTTGAATACGTCTAGAACATGATCATTTCTGGTTTCCTTAGAAATCTGCAAAATAATCTAAAACTTATATCCATTAATTTCTCCACAATGAAATTGCAGCTACTATTATCATTACTCGGCACCATCTGTGCAGTTGGAAACTTTTCAAGAAAGAGAACAAAGGCATTGAAAAAAAACATTGGATAAAAGATGCCAATTACTTATAAGAACAGTTTGCAATTTCAATTCGAAATAATGCATCTGGGATCTTTGTTTCAAAGATTAAAATAAAAGATTTGCTTCTTGATATGCATAATTCCACTCAAATTTTTAATCGATAACTGGGAGCCGACACAAGTGAAAGATCAAAGTAATTTTGGTGAAATATTCGCCAATGGTTTTTCTTTGTGTGCAACAAAAAATGCCGAAAATTGAGACGATTTTTTGAAGACATGTGCTTTTAAGGATTCCTGTGTAAAGGGATTGCATCTCTATTTATTTTCCACAGCTCTAAACAGTGACGGTAGATAAGAGAAAAATTTAATAAATATATATTTTGTGCTACACTGACAAACAGAAAACGGCATGAAATTATCAATTGTGCAAGCGCATGTGGTTTGTCGTCTGTTGGCATTTTTTGATCATTTTCAATTTGATTTTTTAAGAATAAAACCTCTCTTAATCGTCTACCTCTTATTTTTGTTAATACCAAATTTCAAATGATCAAATATATTTTAAAATAATTTGATATTTTTTAATTCCAAATTATCAAGTTATTTTGAAATATCTTCTCCCCAGTTAATTTAAGCCAGACCTTAATACCCAATAAAAACCGAGCTAATATTTTTTTATAAAAATTAGTTACTAAATATATTAAAATTAATTTGTTAATTAAAATAAATTGCTAAATGAAAATGTATATTATGTATATTATGTAGATTACGTAGATTTAATAATAGGAGTTTTTAGTTGCATACAAATTCTAATTTTGCATAATGTTTTAAATATATGCAGTTGAATTAAGAATGCTGCTCATGATTAATTTGAAACTTTTTTTAGCTTTAAACATTATTTTTTATATACTAGCTGATATTAAAATATGTGTATGACAAGTAAAATTTATGCATGTCTGCTCAATAATTCTTTCAATCTTTATATTTTATGCAAAAGCATTTTATTCAAAAATCTGAAAAAAAAGCTTCGTATAAAACATAATTATTTTTGTCGTCTGATTTTTAAAAAAAATTTGGATATTGATATTGATTAAACTAAATGATTTTTACAAACAAATGCTTTTTTTCTATATTAGTTTTTTAATATGTTTAAACATGAATACTTCAAACTTTACAAATATAAAAAATATTTCATGAAGGGTTGGGTCAGATAAATAAATAATTGATTTTTCATAATGAAAAAATGAAAATTGATTGAATTAATGTATTTCTTGTTATAAAATATGACTCGATTGCTCGTACGCTTTTGCATTTCTCCCTACTGTGCTGATTTGTTCTATCAACACTTCTTCCTAAACTTATCAACAGCATCCAAAAAAACTGAAAGAAATCAGAATAAATAAAAAAATTAATTATAGTACAAAATTTGGAAAAGTTAATTATTAAATTTATTTTAAAAATTAAAATAAAAAACTATATAAAAAGGGCGTTGAAATCAGAGAAAAGAAGCTTTTTTTTTAATTTTAAAATTATATAGATTTTTTGTAAAACAAATTTCCCCGAAGTTACATGCGAAAAGTATCGAATTTCCGATTAAATTCTAATTAAGTAAAATGCTTCACTACATTTTGCGCATTGAAAATCGGCAGTTATTTGAAATGTAATTACAAAACCATTTGCTTGAATTTAGTCGAATTGATTAGAAAGAGATGTACAACCTATATGCATACATATATTACACTGACAAATTACATTAAGATTAGAATATTAAATTTATTATTAATTATGTTATATTATTTATATTTAATATTATTTTATTCAGATGAGTATATTATATGAGATGAGATAATCCAAAATCTACTCAGATGTCAACAAATTGTTTACATTCCACTACAGTGACGAAATACACGGCTTTGAACTCGAGAAATTAACTTGGACTATAAGGAATCCATTAAGGTATCCGACTACGTTAAAAACCATGGTTGTCGACCATTTTTTTCCTTCAAAACCATTGGATTGATCATTTTTTTCTTTCAAAATTGTGTATTCTTGTAATTTAGTCTTCCCTATTTCAAAAACAGTTTATCTGTTCTAGGAAAAGGAAAGCCTGGCCTATCATGCAGGAGAATTTTAAGCAAAACATGTATTTTTCAGCTAAAATTTGTCTTTAACTTCAATTTTAATTTTAGTAAAAATTCTCTATTGTTTACATGATATCTTAAAAACACATTAAAACGGAGTCTTAAATTTTTATGTAAACTCTGTTTACATAAAAATTTAAGACTACGTTTTAAATCATATGGGCAAGGAAATGAACCAAAAACTTTATTGTGGATGAAATACTTTTCCCTTCTTAGGTGTGTTTAGAAAGATTAAGTTGTGAATATATGGAAAAAGTGCATACATACGTATATTTTTACTCATAACATTAAAGATTTTTCTCAGATTTTGGTTCATTTCATTCATCATTATATTCTATAATTCATGTACAACCAGAAATAGGATTACTGAATTAAAGTTTTGTTTAAAGTGTTAACCGTTTTGATTAAATTTAGTGCAGATTTTCTTATTTCTTAAAATGCATTATGCTTTAGAATAATTTAGTTGTATTTTTAGTATTTTGTATTATAATTGACAACACATGTGAATATCATAGTTTTAAATAATTTTTAAAAAATTGAATTTCCTTCGAACGTAGTCGGGTACCTACCCGACTACGTTCGAAGAAAAATTTTCAAGAAATAGGAATTCTACAAAACTTTTTATGATTTTTAAATATATAGTCAATTATATACACTATAAATACTAAAAAAATATTTGAAAATGTAATATACTTTGAGAAATACGGAAAAGTGTAGTAAATTTTAATACTGAACCACAACAGTTGACACTCTATTCAAAATGCTAATGCAACAATCTTATTTTTCTGTGTACACAAATTGTAGAATACAATGATGAATGAAATTAACCAAAATCTAAGAAAATTATTGATATGCAAAGAAATTATAAGTTAAATTTTACGAATATATGCATGATATCCATAAAATCACAACTTAGTTTTCATAAAAACTCATACCAATATAAAAGTATTTCACCAACACTGAAACTTTTGGTTCATTTCATTGTAAATATCATTTAAGATACGTGCTGAAATTTTTATGTTAATACCTCGATTAGTTTTAGGAATATCATGTTAAAGCTGGACAATTTTTATGCTAATTAAAGTTTTGAGAAAATAGAAGTTAAAGACAAGTTTTTGAGGAAAAATATGTGATCCTGGTTGATAGGCTGGGCCTTACTTTTTCTAGGAAAGATGAACTGTCGTGGAAAGAGGAAAGGCTGAACTACAAGAAAAAATAACAACAAAGAAATTCTCGAATGTTTTTGATAACCAGTGTTTTTAACTTAGTCGGATACCTTAACTGCAGGTTTTGCCATTCCTGCCCATGGAATCCTTACAGTGAACAGATGTCCCGACATGCCGCTACTTCTGAAATTCCTTTTCATTTATAGTTGAGCAATGGTGGCTGTACGAATGGTGGATAATAAATTGTAAGAAAACTCATTTAAATGATACATTAACATTTCTTTTATGCGGCAGTGTTTTCTTTCCTGGAAATGGGAGAAAAAGAAAAAAAGAAAATTGCGTTGTATGATTATGATAAATTCTATTTTTTATCCTTCTTTATTTTAAGGTATTCGACTATTTTGAAATTTAAAAAATTCGAATTTATTAGACAATATTTATGATTTTTAGATGTATTGTCAATTATAAACACTATAAATACAATAATAATTTTTTGAAAATATTGCCGCATAAAGAAAGTTTACCACGAGCTCAGAAGCCGAATGGTCAAAGCACGCGATCTAAAATTGAGAGTTTGCTAGTTCGATGTTCCATGGTAGTTATACCCAAAGCGGGGTATATTTGGTTTGTGTTCTTATGTCCTCCGACATTTTAGACTTTTCTGTGTTAGGCAAATTAATTGTTTCTAGAATATTCTGTTCTTGTATAAAAGCTGATTCTCGTTCCTGAAAACTTGCAAATCTTTCAATAAACTTGTTTTGTCAGTTTAAAAGCTGTCGGTGTATTTAATTAAATCTTCGTGATAATATAATATATGAGAAATGGGAGCATTTGTAGTTAATTTGAATGAAATTGCACTCTTCACAAAATGGCAATGCAACAATCCTGTTTTTCTTTGCACACAAGTTATAGAATACAATGGTGAAAGAAATGAACCAAAATCTTAGAAACATGAGATTCACGGAAATATGGGGAAAAATAAACGTATATATGCATTTTTTCCCGTAGAGTGACAGATTAATTTTTTTAAAAATCATCTATAAAAGAAAAAATATTTCACCAACCATAAAACTTTTAATTCATTTCATTGCCCGTGTCATTTAAAGGACGCGCTGAAATGTTTATATAAATACATCTATTAGTTATTGAGATATCGTGTTAACGGTGGACAATATTTATGAAAATGAAAGTGTTGAGAAAATGGAAGCTAAAGACAAATTTTAGCCGAAAAATATATGATCCTGGAAGATAGGTCAGTTCTTCCTTTTTCTGGAAAATATAAAGTCTTTTCGGAAGAGTTAAGTCTAAACTACAAAAAAGGATTTAAAAAAATTTAAAAAAATGCCAATGTTGTCGGATAAGGCGATCTTTCTATTTAATTATCCAACTACATAAAATAGACTGGTTATTGACCAAATGGCGCGATTTTGTTAAAATTGTTTTTTCTTGTAGTTCAGGTTTTCCTCTTTCCAAAACACTTTATCTTTACCTGGAAATGGAACGCCTCACCTATCACCCAGGGTTACATATTTTTTCAGCTAAAACTTGCCTTTAAATTCCCTTTTCCCCAAACTTGAATTTTCATAAAAATCCACCACCATTAACATAATATCTCAAGAACCAATAGAGGTATTGACATAAACAATTCATCATGTGCTTTAAATCATTTGGGCAATGAAATGAACTAAGTTTGTTATAAGGTATTCGACTACGTTCAAAGAAACTTTTTCGAAAAAATTGATTAAAAAAATTATTTAAAACGATAGTTTTTAGATGTTTGTCAATTATAATGCAAAATACTAATAATACAAAAAAAAATTATTTGAAAATATGATATAATTTGAGATACAGAAAAATTTGAAGTAAATTTCAATGAAATTTATTCATAGCGGTTAGCATTCTACACAAAATGCTAATGCAGCAATCCTATTTTTCTTTGCTCCCAAGTTATATAATAAAATGATGAAGGTAATGAACCAAACTCTAAGAAAATCTTGAGATGCAAAGACGTTATGGGTAAAAAAATACGTATGGATGCATTTTTCTGTAAATTCACAACTTAATTTTTCTACAAAAAACTATAAATGAAAAAGTATTTCACCAACAATAAATATTTTGGTTCGTTTCATTGTCCAGATCACTCAACACGCACGCTGAAATTCTTATATAAGTGTCTTTATTAATTATATCATGTTAACAGTGGACAATTTTTATGAAAGTTAGAATTGAAATTAAAGATAACTTTTTGATTAAAATATGTTCATCTTAAAATTCCCCTAGATCATAAGTCAGACCTTCATTTGCTTAGAAAAGATAAGCTGTTTTGGAAAGAGGAAAGTCTGAACTACAAGAAATTACAATTTAAAAAAAATCGCCAATGTGGTCGATAACCAGTGTCGGTCGGATACTATAAATATAATTTATTGAAGTGTTGCGAAGTATTTAAATAGTAAAATAAGCTTTTCAAATTTTTTTTGACGAAGATTAATCTTATTTGGTATATTTTTTGCTCATATTTTTTAAAAATGCCAACATTTTTAACAGCTGCTGTGTCAACAGAAATTCCAATAACATTCCTTTATTGATTTTTGTTTCACCATAAAATTGATTTGTGATAAATTAAGACTCACGCAAAATTAATTATTTTTCATTAACAACTTCCATATTTTAGGTGATTTTATTTCGAAAAAAAAGGGAAAACGGAGGGTTAATGTTAGAGACCTATATTTAAACACATTTCCTTCATTTAATTATTGATTAAATATTATTTATTATCAAAATTCAGAAAAAAAACGTTAATATTCTGCATTTAATGAATTTAATATCACATACTTCCTTTCATTTGCACTTTTTGATAGTATTATAAAACTTAAATAATAACGCAATTTATTATTATTTTCTGTTCCACAAAATGATTTAATAGGGAATTTTGTCTCATCCTTCATTAGGCCACATTTGCAATAGACAAGTGATGTAATTTTTTTTAAATTGAAAACCTACTTTATTTTATTTTATTTATATAAATCATATATTATTTATTATTGGGTGTCTCGTCAGTAATCCAAGAGCTTTGCGACAAATTTGGTTACCAAATAGAAATTACTGGAAAAATTTAATTAATCAATTAATTAATATTTAAAAAAATGCCTTAACCAATAGTAGGAATTTAATGAAAAGGTAAAAGAAAGTTAATCTATTTTCTGTTTCTACTTTAACCCAACTTATAGACTGCGGTGGCTTGGTGGTAAGGTCTTTGCTTCGGAACCGGAGGGTTTCAGATTCGAGACTCGATTTCACCGAGAAACGCGATGTAAGCGGGTCCGGTGCATACTTAATCCGTTAATCCAAACGTCCTGCCACTGGTGTGGTGTGGTATGAAAATGGGTTGCCAGCTCAGGTTCGTCCTCGTCATCTCATCTGACAGTGGCTCAAAATGACATGGTCCGTCCCCAAATAGTCCTATGCTGCTTAACAACGGGACTTTAATATAGCTAAACTAAAGTAAATCCAACATAGTTGATATCTACTCTACTTGATTTAGTTTATACTTCTAGTACTACTACTTTTACTTGGGAATATATTTAGTTATTGCTTATGTTGTGTGATATAAGGTAATAAATTTCTGCAGCCTTTAGTTAGATGCAAATTAAGTGCTCCTTGCAAGCCTATTCAGGGATATAATAATCCAAAGTTTTGTAATTCTGAGCTTTTATTTTCTTGTCGTCTGCAGCATGTACGATGAATAAAGCGTATTCTTTTTGTTCTAATTAGATTTAATAATCTTTATTGTTAGTTAAATTCAACTCTTCTCTATAAAAAAAGTAGATTTCCTAATTAAGATGTTTCAAATATACTAGCCTAACTACTTTAAAAAGTCCATTATAGGACTGAGTTTCTAATAGTTCTTATTCAAAATATTTATTATATGAACAGTTTTATTTATCTAACTGGCATAAATTGTCTAGAATATTAGAATTAATAATAATAATAATAATAACAGATTAATATTAATAACAGAATAATCTTATTTCTGTTTATTTTAAAAAAATTCTGAATTCGTTTAGAACATTAGAAAAGAATAATCGTATTTGTGTTTATCTTTTTAAAAAATTCAGAACTTTTCAAAAAGATTAGAGCAAAATTATGGTATTTATGTTTATTTAAAAAAATTCATTAATTTTTATCTTAGTATAAATCATATTTTAATATTATTTATATATTTAAATGCTATTTTTTGAAATTCTACATATTCTAAAAAAACTCAGGAAAAATTTCAGAAATTAAATTCAAGAATTATTTTTGTTCAAATTTGCTTTAATAATTTCAAAATATGATCTGCTCTTCTTATATTAAAACATATTCCTTTAAAAATACTGTGTATTGCTTTTTTTAATTTTTTATGCTATGAATAAAAATTAAAAGCTCAAAGTTAATTATCAGTTACAAGCCAATATTTCAAGAAATGATTGAAATACTCTAGGAATTTTACTTTTAAAAAAACTGGAAAATGTCAGAAAGATTTTGATAAAATTGATAAATTTCTAAACTTAAAAGTCCTTAACTTAAGTTTAATACTTCATTTTAGGTCACCCTTCCTAAAAATTATGGCAAGTTTTCTTCAAATTTCAAAAGGTTTTTTGGTTTTTATTCGATATAATTTATCTGATGGATGCGTTTTTATTATGTTTTGATCAAAATTAAAAATGTATCTATTTAAAAAAATTTAAAGGGAAAAAAATATAGGCTTATGCAGTAAAGTTTTTAAGTGAAATCCCTAAAATTAATCATAATTTAAATTTACGTAAACATATTTTTCAAACACATATCATATCAGAAATAAGTAATTAAATTAAGTACAAATAATTTTTCTTAATTGTTATTTATATTAGAGAATAATAGATATTATAAGCATACATTATGTTGTCGTTGCCACTTTTCCACGCTTGAGAAAACGAAAATAAGAGCATATTTTGGAAACGAAATTAACGGTGACTATATTGATAATTTAGTTAATTATTTCTAATAATTCTGAAAACTATAGTAAATTATTGTATGCTTAGGGGCCAATTTCAGTATATAAAAGAAACATTAATTTAATGCTTTGAATTTTAATAAAAAACACTAAAAGAATCCCAATATGTAAAATATTTTTAAGTACAATTTTTTATGTACATTTTTTTTGTTTTAAAATGTATGGTCTTTCAAGATGCATTCATTTCCATCTTGAAAACAAAATTAAATTTTATTGTGAATAATTTTATTTTCGGAAAATGATTCATTGAATTGAAACGCAATCAAATAAGTTAGAATTAAAATTCATACAAAATTTAGTTTGTCCATTAATGTTTTGAAGCGAAATTGTAATTAAGTGTATTTTATTATCCCATACCCTAAAAAAACAGGTCCTAAAAATTATTCTTGATCCATTCTTTCCCAAAGTTTTATGCAAAAATAAAGAATAGTTTAACATTTCTTTATCGCTCTGGGCAAATGCCTCGGCATTCGATATTCACTTGCATAACCGATATTTAACGGCATTGGTGGAAAAAGTTGCTGTTCATCGATTTCCGACATGAAGACGTGCAAACAAGAAGAGAAAAAGAACCAACATCAAAACTCGAGTTCGATAGTAAGATAATCGATTCAAGAAAAAGTATCGAAAACATACTGTATCGATTTCCTTGTCCATCAACTCAGTGAAATTATAGCAATTATTTTTAGATGTCAGCAGAAAGGACATCATTATATGAGCGACTTAACGGCCTCTTTACCTTATGTATACACGTCCCATATTCGTTTACATTGATTTCCGTAATGACTAAATAACGCTGAAGAGATGTTTGTGATAAATCTCAGTAAATTTTCATGAAATAATTACTTAGCAGATGCTAAAAAATCGTTAAAAAGCGTACGTAAACATACATTAAAGGCATTACAATAACGGATGAAAAGTACTTCAGTTCTTTTGAAATTTTATTGAATAATTAACACGGAATTAAGAGGGACATGGGGTTAAGAGGGACACAAATAGAATGGGATTGCTAAGTTCATCATATTTTATCCTTACCTTGTAGCAGTTACACAGCTCTTACATCCTGCTTTTGGATACTATATACTAAGAACTTCCAATGTCATCCAAAATGTACCATAAAAGTACACTGGTAGCAATTACATATCTTTTCTTTTGGATACTAGATGTCGATGCCTGATAGGGATATCCCATAATGCATTGTGGATTACAAGTGTAATCAGAATGAGATGTTATACTGTACTGTTAAGCTGCACGCGAGAATGTCTTGTCTTTGTGTTTGTTCTGTGTGTGAATGGGGTTATTAAAGAAACGTTCCTGAAAACGTAAGTCCTGATGCTTCCTACACAGATCATAATCTTCTACATTCCACCACAAGTTCATTATTTAATAACTAATTAGGGTTAATTTCATACTAAATGCCAGGAGTATGTATCAAAAGCTGAAGGCTTTATAAAGCATGAGAATAATTTAATGATTACATTTTTAGAGGTAGAAAGCAGGCACTAAAAATTTCTCTCCCTCTACATAATTTTGTAGCAAAGTATGCAGGGATAGATCGAACTTGCGATGTTCAGGTTTGAAGTCCAGTAATTGACCCTTCGGCAAAAGCTTTAGCCAATATCTATTGGATGTAACTGGCTTATTTAGATGTCACTACAATACCCCCTACCATTGAGACGATAGATGGTGAATGATTATTTACAGCACCAAGCGTTATGACGATCGAAGAAGGTTGTCAAGTGAGTCTGACGACTGTGTGCTGGTTGCGTTTGCTGCGAGCAGTTTGCGCCACTACAGCAGTTTGAACGTTCAGAGTCCGAGGCTACAAATGTAGTGACGGATCGACTTTTGTGATGTTAGGGCTTAAAGACCAGTAACTTAACCATTAGGCTAAAATGTACGGCCCTGTCTATTGTTATTATGAAGTCACCACAAATATATCACCTTTCAGAGCACTCTCTTTTTCTCGATAAACAAGCAGATTTTATGCAATGATACAATGCATTAGTGAAATAAAATTATATTACTAGTGGATGATTAAGATTCCGGTGATCTGGATACTTGACGCATATTAAATCAACAATAAATAATCTTTTTCAGCTTATTTTTGTAGCAGTCCGAACACAGGTATAAAACATTTGTTGATACAAACTTAAGTTACCGCATATGAAATAAAATGAAACAGATTTTCTTAATTAATCCTTTCATTTTGAAGGTTATCAAAAAGAAAGAGGATCAATTTTGTTTCTTCGTACGATTCGAAATCATGAGTGAAAGATAAATAATTATTACCCCAATTAAACGCGTATATTTTTGAATATTAGGAGCTATTAAACAATGTTTACGATATTGTATAATATCGTTAAATATTTATTGACCCTGTTAGCTGGTACACGTCGTGTTCCTGCCACCGAAAAAAATAATATTAAGTAAAATCAATAATTTTGCAATGTTTTATCGAAATAGGATGAGTGGTACGATATTATAAAATAAGAACAAACAAATATTCATTCTTATACATTATATTTGTGTATCCCGTTAGAATTGTAGAGCTTGGTGTTCTTTTGGAATGGTCATGAAAGAAACTATTCATTGTATCTCGCGATTCGTTTCATATTCGTTCGAAATTCTCAAGTTTAGTTTTTGGAAATGTAAATATAATATTATGTTTTAAATATAGAAAACAAAGTATCTAGTATAAAATCGTTCATATAGTTTAAAATATAATTTTTGAACATTAAGATGGTGCAAAATTATTTGTACTACAATAATTTGGTAGTTACTGAGAAGAACGCTAGCATTTAATTAAAATTTAAAAACCTCAGGTTTAGTCTCGCATCATCTCTCATAAAGTTGTTACCTCTGCGAATGACTTGCATGACTTTTCAGTACTATAGCTACAAAAGAATCTTTCACTTAGATTTAGTATTTCTATATAATCTATTGTCTTCTCGACGAGATATTAGGAGATGAATCCTGGGTAAAAAGATACGATCAAAATTCATTTTTTTTAAATTTTAGACAATTGCACTATCCTTATAACCATCTCGTAGGTGTAAGCAATCAGCTGACATAGTTTCATCGCCATCGGATGAACGGTTTGAGAAGGCATACGATGCGTTCAGACAAACATTCATTTTTATTTATATAAATATAATATGAAATCGAACAATATTGTACAATATTATGTAGCATTCTGTGATATCTTGGTACAATGACTCTCACATATCATCAGAACGATATTTCAACAAATTTATTTATCAGTGTGCTGCTATACGTGTGACAGGTATCTGATGGAATCAAGATAGGAGTGTTACTATTGGCGATAGCTAGTATCTAAGAGGGGACCTTATGTTTCGTAACCAGGTAGCATGATCACAGGACTCAAAGTGATCTCCCAGTCTTGAAGGCTTCGGTATCCTGGTTGGTAGAGCGTCCGTCTCGTAACCGAAAGGCGGCAAGTTCCGTCTTCGTGTCTGCCAAAGACCGCCGTATTGGCACATGGTAGTGGGGGGACGTTCAATAGGTCCTCCAAGTTCCCATCTCAAATGATACCTCTGTGGGTACTGAGCCGGTCTCTGATTGGGATCTCAATTCTGACTTGCGGATATATGAATGAGTTCGACCGCCCAATAAAAAGGGTTGTGACGTGTGTGTTCGAGCAAAGTCGTCCTTTCACCTGAACGGCGCTCGTTCACAACGAAAGGTGCACATTTCTGCCTTCATTCGGAAGAGCTCGGTTCATTCAGGCTTGTTATGACCAAGTGGCATTAGAAACCACCACGACTCAGTCTTGAGGATGTTATAAAGCTTCCACTACAATACTCCCCTTTCAGTAAGAGGTGAGGCGAACGATATCTTCTTTCTGTTTTAGAGGGGATCTTATTGGCTGTTGAATTTTAAATGCATCTTACCCATTTTTTGGCTGATTATTTATCGGCTTCATTTTTTTATTTTTTTTTATTTCATTGGCTGATTATTTATCGGGTTTATTTTTTTATTTTTTTATTTCATTGGCTGATTATTTTTCGCTTTTCTTATTCATTTATTAGCTGATTATTTATCGCCTTTTTTATTTATTGGCTAATTATTCATCACCCTTTTTTATTTGCTGATTATTTACAGCTATTTTTTTAATCGGCTGATTATTTATCGCCGTTTTATTTTAATTTTTTTGGATAGAGGGCGCCACAACAGCTGAAGGAAGGTTCCGTATTTGTTTTTCTTTTCATCAACCCTAGGCCACCAATGTAGCTATTGGCGATAGCTGGGATTGAACTCGGGATCTTACGGTTGGTAGCCAGATGACATGACCAGAAGACTAAAAGTGATCACTCCATCTCGAGGATGCTGTCTGGTTCATAAAGCTTTCCCTACAGAGTATTCTAAAATACCATTACGTCGACAAATCTATATAAATAAAAATGAATGTTTGTATGTCTCTTTTGCCTTTCTAAGCCGTTCATTGGAATTGCGATGAAACTTCCCAAACTTATTAAGTGCACTTACGGTAGAATTAAACGAATAGTAAATTTATTTAAAATTTTTTTTAAAAAAATTCGAGTCTCAACCGTATTTTATACTAAAGATTAACCTCCAAATAACTCGCCGAGGAGACAATAGATTCTGTAGAAATGCTCAATCCAAATGAAAGGTTAATGTTTTGTAGCTATAAGCAGAGATATGAAATATTTACCTGTTCTCTGAGATAACTACTTTATTACAGATTATAAGAGAAAGTTTTTTTGGGGTGTGGGGGATTAATTTTAATTAAATGTTAGCGTTTTTCGAAGTATCTAATTTAAATATCATAGTGCAAATAATTTTAGCACCATTTTAATTTTCAAAAAAATATCTTTTCAACGATATTAACGATTTTATGGTATAAATTTATTTTCTATAATTAATTTTAAAAGAAACTATTTTAATCGCATTCTCTAAAATTAAACTTGAAAATCTGAACGAATATTAAATGAACCACGAGATCCAATAAATAGTTTCTTTCTATAGCATTCTGAAAGAACACCCAGCTTTACAATTCTAAAATGATACACAGATCTAATGTATATAAATGAATACTTGTTTGTTCACATTTTATATCCTGTTGCACCGTTCATCCAATTTTGATGAAACATTGTGAAATTATAGATTGATTGCACTTAATATTAATTTTTCCGTGTCAGCAACGCGCCGGGTATCAGCTAATACATTTACTAGTATAAATAGAAATCGACCTATTCAAAATATTTTAAATTTCTTTTACTTAATTCTTGCACCACAAAACTTTGCGGAGAAAATAAACTATAAACCATATATTGTATATTGTATAAATCCAATAAAGAACTTCCTATTTTTAAATTTTAAGACAGAAATATTTTCGCCTAAAATTTGTATTGAAGTCTCATTATTTTTATTTTTTATTAATTATCGCCTTAATATTACAATTATAATTTTATTATTAAGCCTATTTATTCATTTACTTATTATTAACATTGTTTATTATTCTTCAAATTTACAAAAGGAAACAGATTTATTGATAATTTAAATAAAATGTATAAAATACAGAAGTTATTTTCGAAATTAATATCGAAATCATCATTTGAAAATATCATTTGATATCGAAATTAATTTGCAATTTTAATTTTACTGGTATGTTATGACTAATGTTTTTAAAGTGACGAATTGAAGAAAAATACAGTCTTTAATAGAAATTATAAAAGTGAATTAAAATATTGAGTGAATACAATAACACCGAATTAAAATATCGGGTGATCGTTGTCCCTTGATGCGAGATGTATATTCACTAGTTAAAAAAATTTCGGATGAGTTGCTTCACACAAAATATTATTAATAACCAGACCATCGGTTCCCAACTTGGGTAATAACTCTCCCTTGTGGGCGTTTGAAGCTTTCAGAGGGGAGGTAAAAGACTCAGAGAAAGTTAAGGGGCGTTGATATGGCACGCAGGGGCGTGAAAAGATTAATCAAATATAGTCTACAGTGACTTCAAGAAACGATTCCAGGATCATTTAAACATGGACATACCAGACTGGGTTTTGGATCAATTTTTCAATGTCAAAACAACAGGATCATCTCAGAAGAAGAACTAAATGAGTAATTGAAAATTAAACCCAAGTCCTTCTTCTCAATGGCTACCAAGAATTTTGACTGCAGAAGTCGATTTCGCAACTGTATTCAGGATTATGGTCGATTGTTCAACGACTTCTGGTAGCATTCCCCTCTTCATATTCAGAAGAACGTGGAGTTAGAGCTGTAGCAGCATTGGTAAAGAAAAAGAGAAATCGGATCCATGTTACTCATCCGTTTGAGGATAAATCGGCCACTTACCATTACTTTTTAAGTATAATCGAGCCTTATATTAACAAGCTCCTTAAAACGCATCAAATCCAACCTTCTCATTAGACAAGTTAGAAATTCAATGTCTTTAAATTTCAATAAAAATACTTTAAAACATAATTAAGTATGCGTTTCGATTAGTCCCTGAAACTGTCAATTGATTTATTTAGAAAGCAATAGTTTATTATGAATTAATTCGTATCATCAAAACCCCCGTCTGTCTTTATAACAAGTAGCTAAGTTTTTTTTCAAATAAAGAAAAAAGTAACTAGCGTTTCAATTCCAACAATTTTCTATCTATTAGTAATTTGTTAATATTTAATTCTTGTTTTCCCCATGCATTATGTACGCTCTTATTTTTCTGTATTGGGAGGGAGGTGGTATCGAAATATTCACAAGAAAAGGGATCACTAATTAAAAAAAATTAAAACTTTGAATAAGACCCATAATCTTCTTCGCTTTAGAAAATAATTATTTACTTAATCATAGTAAAGCATGGTACTTACGACTTTCTGAGCAGAATTCTATTCTTGAAAATCCTCAAAAAGTCTCGAATCTGAGAAAGAAAAAAAAGAATGATTAAGCAAAAAAATTATTTGGAACATCATAACATTTGATAATTAACTTGTATTAGAAATATTTATGAACAATTTGTTTCTGAGAGATTTTATTCTTTAGAATAAATCTCATTATTTTTTCTAAAACATTTATTAATATATTATATAAAATTCTTATAATAATATTCAGAAAAATCACTTTTATATTATTTCATTCGAATGTCTCACACGCATAGAGAAAACATTGAATTCGTCAAAAAAATTCGTAGATGAGATTTTGAGGAATCTCAATATTTCAGATTTGCCTTGGTTCAAGAAACATATTTTTAGAGTTATGTCTGTCCGTTCTTTGGCCAGTTTATCTGTCGTCTATCTATTTCAAATGCATTTTCTGCCTGGGAACTAGTATTTGATATATTGTTTTTGCATGATATTAGTAAAATTCTATAACATTTCGAACAAAATTCATTCAAAGGAAATAAGTTTTCGCGGTTATCCGATTATAATTCAGTAATCACAAAAAGAAGGAAAAAATTAATAAATTATAAAATCTAAATTGGCAAAATCAGTATCAAAGTTTTACAATTACAGCAGTTGTAAGGTGAAAAGGAAGACTGTGGAGAAAACTGAAAAAAGTATCGCATCTATAAAAGCAATAATTTCATTTTACACATGACTAAATGATGTAATACCCCCGACTCTGTTTGCCTGGAAATTTTCATGTACATGTTCGAAAAACTATCAAACAATGACAAATTAAATAAGATTAAACCTTACCTAAAAAGGATACATTTAAAAGTATAAGCATATACGAAAAAATATATTACATAAATACAATTTAATAATAAAAACACACAACTATTCTAAAAACTATTTATTTACATTGTGTACCCAAAATAAAACAAAACAGCAAATCGAGTCCGTAATTCTTTAAAATCAGGTCAAATCCATTGTATTTAGGAATCGATATAGAAATAGGTACAACAGTATTCTACACATCATTTTTAAACTTTTCATTTAAATGAAAACACAGTTGTTATCACGTGCAAAACAAAGCTGATGTCATGACAATCACGCTCGAACTTTCAACGCCAGTTGGTGTAACGCACATGTCCAACTTTCCGATGAAATACAGATTAGAAATTTTTCATTCTCATTATTTTTTTTTATTTTCATTTAAAAGTACTTCAGAGTCAATCCGGAAAATCGATTCCTTAACTACATTTGATTTTAAATACATCAAACACAAAGAAAATGAATAGAATCGTTTGAAATAGTCTGTCGAAATTCTGCTAAGCCAAACCTCAATTTTGTTGGGGAAAACTCCGGAACCTTACTTATCTTTGGCGTGATTTGGCCTCAGCTTTATGGCTCGAAAGTTAGTTTTTAATAAATAAAAAATGAGCGACTCCATGAACCGGAATATAAAATAGCTTATGTTCTATCACAGACTATAATCCATCTTTGTGCGCAATTTCATCCCATTCCGCTCAGCCGTTCTGGCGTGATGTAGTAATAAACATCTAAATTTTCACATTCATATATTAGTATAGGTTGCATTTAAAATTTTTCCTGCTACATATTCTTTTAAAGGAAATTACTGACTGTGTTTGAATTATGGCAAAATGTGACTGCTTGCAAAAACTATCGTTTCAAATGACTAACTGAAATATAATTTCAACTTATATTCCCTAGATATTTTAATCCGTTTAGAATATATTTTGCAAATTTCCGAATAAAATACCGAGCTACATTTCAGAATAAAATATATTTATACATTTCTTTAAATATGAGCATTTTAAGTACAATATTTCTTACAAAATTAAAATCCGAAAAATGAAACTGTCTTTTAAAATATTTTTAAGCTCAAGATTTAATGGTACATTGTCTCTTAGAAATACATTGCTTCTATTTATAACCTTATATACATTTATAACACGATTTAAAAACAAATCTATGCATCTTTAAATCTATTATATTGAAAGATTTATTTGCAAAGTTTTTTTTTATTTATTTTTTAATAAATAATATTAATGCCTACTAAACTATTTTCTGCTTAATCTTCTAGTATATTTCTACTAATAATATCACTTCCGTTTGAACAGATTTTGTCTTCATAATTTTGTGGCAAATTCTCTAGCATTAATTTAAAATTAACAATATTTTTCGATGAGTATTTTTAATTGAAATTAAAAATTAATACATGCATCCACCACTGAATATAGCAGTATCGACAGGAACAAAGCTAATACTGAATTTTAAATTATTAAAGAAGCCCCTCATGTTTCGGTGGTGATTCTTATATTACATTAGGATTGACAAACAATCTTCTCTAGATGATTAAAAATTAGTAAGTGTAATTTGATTGTCATTTTATTTGCGGTGCAGGGCTTTTAAATAATTAGCTGATAAAAATAAATCCTGGATAAATATTTATTTTTATTTAATGGAATGTCAAATGCAGTCATTATAATATTTTATCTTTTAATATAAAATAATTTTTATAATTCATATTTATATTATATTCATGTATCTTTTTTGTTGTTTTAAATGGGCATTTCGTTCTTGATAATCACGTGTGGCTAATTTTAAGAACTAAATAAAAAAAAGTAATTTCATAGACTAAAAAAGAATCTAAATATCTTTTTTTAAATTCATAAAACCTTTCTTTCATAATTTTAGAAGGGCCGTGGTGGCCTGGTGGTAAAGTCTCGGTTCGGAGCCGGAGGTTTTCAGGTTCAAGATTCCATTCCACCGAAGAACCGTCGTATGAGGGGGTCTCTTGTATGTTAAATCTGTAAGGCCAAACGTCCTCCCGTTGGTGTGGAGAGGGGGGTGCCAGTTCAGGTGTCGTCCTCGTCATCTGACCGTGGTTCAAAATTACGAGGTCCGTCCCAAAATAGCCCTCGTGTTGCTTTAAACGGGACGTTAATATAACTAAACCAAACCAAACTAAACCATAATTTTAGAAGAACATTTAAAACGATAAAATATTAATTGCTTATTTAAGGTATCCGACTTCGTTAAAAACACTGGTTTTCGAACACATTGGGGAAGTTTTGTTTATTGTAATTTCTTGTAGTTCAGACTGTCCCCTTAACAAAACAGTTTAACTTTTCTAGGTAAAGGAAGGCCTGGCCTATCCTTTCAGGGTCGCATATTTTTCAGTTAAAACTTCTTTTTAACTTCAATTTTTTCAAAATTTTAATGTTCATAAAAATTCTCCGCTGTTAACATGATATCTCAAAAACTAATGGAGGTGCTTACATAAACATGAATATTATGGGAATGTTTTGAATATTATGGTAATGAAATAAACCAAAAGTTTTAAAGCGAGCGAATTTATTTTTTCATTTGTAGGTGTTTTTAGAAAAATAAAGTGATGAATTTATGGAAAGAAATGCATACATACGTATATGTTTACCAATAACTTCTTTTCATCCCAAAATGTTTCTTATGCTTTGGTTCATTTTATTCAACATTGTATTTCATAACTTGCGTACAGATAAAAGTAAGATTGCTGCAGTATAATTTTGTGTAGAGTGTTATGGGTTTTGGCTCAATTTCATTAAAATTTCCTACATTATATTTCAAATGATTTTATTGTGTTTATAGTATTTTGTATTATAATTGACAACACGTCTAAGAACCATAGTTTTAAATAATCTTTAAAGAATAAAGTTTTTCAAAAAATTTCTTCCGAACGCAGTCGGATACCTTAAATAAATATCCATTTCCGAATACTTTTCAAAAATATATGATGGAATGTCGAAAGGTTTCCTTTATTTTTCCCTTTTTACAATGGAATTTTCACAAGTACAATAATTTATTTAAATTGAATAAAATGCAAGACAGCGCTCAAAAGTGCAGTTTCAGTAATTAAGCTTTTCAAAAGATAATTCTTCAATTTTTCCATAATAATTAGAGTCAAACTACACTGAAAAATTTCAGTAAACGATTGATGGTATTTTTCTTTTTACCTTTAGATTCAACAATTTATGTTTTCTTCCAATAATTAGAATTGAAATTTACAGAATTTAAGTATGCTTTTCCATTTCAAATATTAATGATTCCACATTTAAAATACAGAGCACGCAGGGAGTAATGCAAGAAAATTGTCACATTTGCTTTTGTTTAGAATTCTGTTGAATAATTCCATGCTTATATCCTTCAATTCTTACACAAAAGAAAATGAAAGTTGAACCATCTGAAATGCATAAAATTTTTCAAGAAAGAAAGAAAAAAAATTCTATAAATGATAGCAATTACTTTGGAGAAATGATTCCCACTTAGAAATAATGCATTTTGGAACTTTGTTTTGTAATATTGAAAGGAAAGATTTGTTTCGAGGCAAGCATTATTCGACGCTAATTCTTAGTCGATAACTTTACAACAAAAGTGAAAGATAGAATAAAACAATCTTGCTGCAATATTCGAGAAACTTTTGTTTCTTTGGTAAAGTAACAGAAAAAAGATATTGCTGCAAAATTAAAGCTATTTTGAAAAACAGATAGTTTTGCATCGCAAAGTAGTTAAATTACTGTTATTTCTTTTTCACTAACCATGAAAACTGTCTGTATGTAAGTAAGCAGATTCATAAGTTTTAGTGTATGATCAAAAATATAAAATATTAGAAATTGTATAGAAATTTTTGAAAACAAATTTGACAAATATGGTTTTCTTACCTTTCGAAGTTAGTTTTCCTATATTTTTATTTACTCAAATCCCACTATTAGTTCACGCTATCTATATTTACATATATTGTTCAAATCTTTCCAAAACAGTCTTTTTTTCTAGGAAAAGGAAGGCCAGATCTATCATCCAGGAAATCACATATTTTTTCAGCTAAAACTTGTCATTAACTTCTTTTTTCTTAAAACTTTAATTTTCATAAAAATTCTCCACTGTTAATATGTTATCTCAAAAACCGATAGAGGTATTTACTTAAAAATTTCAGTGTGTGTCTTAAATGATACGGGCAATGAAATGAACCAAAAGTTTTATTGTTAATGAAATAATTTTTCATTTATAGGCTTTTCTTAGAAAAATTAAGCTGGGAATTCATGGAAAAAAATGCATATATGCGTATACTTTTACCCATAACTTCTTTGAATTCTAACATTTTCCCTAGCTTTTGGTTCATTTCATTCATCTTATATTCTATAACTTCTGCAGAAAGAAAAATAGGATTGCTACATCACAATTTTGTGCCGAGAGTAAACCGTTTTAGTTAAATTTCATTAAAATTTACTACACATTTTCCCCTTTCTCAAATTATATTGCATGTTTAAGCAACTTTTTTGTTTTCATAATGTTTATAATTGACACATCTAAAAAGTATAAATAGTTTCTAAAAAATTCAATTGTTCAAAAAAATTCCTTCAATAGTATTTTATTACTACTTCACAGATAAAAATTCTATAGAAATGACTTTATTATACTATCTAATTCTGATGCATTTATATGTATAAACCGGATGGAGTATGAACCGTCTTCTCGTATAAAGGGTTAAATAAGTCATGAAATTGTGTGTTAATTTCCATACCTCTATGAAATACGAACCGTCTAGCTCAAGAAACAGACCTTCAGTTGGCCGGTCAGAATGAAGTCATAAACTAGGGATTTTGCCTTATTGACCAGCGGTGACCCGTGCAACTATTAATTGCCCCATTCTGCCGCCTCCTCATTTAAATTCGCATGTCATTAAACCCGAATGAAGATATAAAGTATTGCAACTATTATAAAATGTTAGATAGACGATTAGTTAGGTAGTCAATTTCAAAGCTCTGATATCTGCTTACTTCTAAATAAATGCATTAATAATGTTTGTAATTCACAAAGTCAAACTCAATTTCTCGTAGTGAATTACAAGCGAGTATGGCAGTTATAAAATTTAAGACAAATAATTGGTTAGATATTCAATTTCGAAGATTTGACTTCTGCTTATTTATAAATAAGGCATTAATAGTATTTGTAATTCACTACTGCAAATTCAATTTCTCGTAGTGAATTATAAGCAAGTATCGCAATTATTATAAAATGTTAGACAAAAAATTGGTTAGCTATTTAATCTCCGATCTTCGATTTTTGCTTACTTAAAAATGAAAGTATAAACAATGCTTGCAATTCACTAAAGGAAACTCAGTTTCTCGTAGTGAATTACAAGCAAATATTGCATTATTATAAAATATTAGACAAACAATTGGTTAGCTATTTAATCTCTAAGCTTTGATTTATACTTACTTATAAATAAATAAATTAGTAGTATTTGTGATTCACTACAGCAAACTCAATTTCCCGTCGTGAAATACAAGCAAGTATCGCAACTATTATAAAATATTAGATAGACGATTAGTTAGGAAGTTAATTTCAAAGCTCTGATTTCTGCATACTTCTAAGTAAATGCATTACTAATGTTTATAATTCACAAAGTCAAACTCAATTTTTCTCAGTGAATTACAAGCAAGTATCACAGTTATTATAAAAAATTACACAAGCAATTGGTTAGCTATTTAATTTTTGAGCTTTGATTTTTCTTACTTATAAATAAACACATTAATAGTATTTGTAATTCACAATGGCAAACACAATTTTTCGCATTAAATTACGAGTAAATATTTTAACTATTATAAAATGTTAGACAGACAATTAATTAGGAAGTCAATTTCAAAGCTTTGATTTCTGCTTATTTATAAATAAATGCATTAACAGTATTTGTAACTCCCTATGGAAAACTTAATTCGTCGTAGTGAATTACATGCTAACATCACAGTTATTATAAGAT
>JAPMOQ010043216.1:118962-131113 GCA_026543055.1 Argiope trifasciata | reverse complement strand
ATAGAAAGTAAAGGAATTTAAAGATACCTTCTCTCTCTATACCGTTATTTTAAATTAAAAAATATCTAGAGTGATAAAAAACAAAATTATTGCGTATAGGCATACAATATTTTTCCTTCGAAGAGATAAAATAAAAATGTAGATGATAATTATGCTGTTGTTTGTAATATCTGTTTATTCCTTAAAATGGTTATGTAGCTGAAATTGTGATACCTAAAAAAATTAAATTCCAGGAGCAATATTCTTTCCAGATTTCTGATATCTCATAAAACTATAATATCTGTTTGCTTTATCAGCAGATTACAAAACCATTGAATTTTTGAGTTGAATGGATGAATGGACGTAGAACTTTGACATGAAAAGCTTAAAAGATCATCGTATTTCCTTCTAAAAGCATAGCCAGACATTCGAACATTTGAGCTAGAGCCCAATGTCTAGCAGACGAAAGCATTATTTTGAAGATATTTGTAGGACGCTTTCTCTTATAGAATAACGGAGTAAAAATTTTTATAACTTTCCGGAGTAGATAAAAGTGTTCAACTACTTTCTTCTGGTTTCTTTTTCAACAATCTAATCAATTTTTTTAATTACTCATTCATGAATTAAGGTATCCGACTACGTTCGAACAACAATATAGACTTTTTATAAAACTATTTAAATCTATTGTTTTTAGAAGTATAGTCAAATATAATACAAACTAGTATAAATAGAAAAAATATTTGAAAATATAATATATTTTGAGAAATAAGAAAATTTGCAGTAAATTTTCATGAAACTGACCCAAAATGATTAACACTATACATGTCACTGTAATGCAGCAATCCTTTTTGTCTTTGTACGCAAGTTATAGAATATAAGAATGAATAAAATGAACCAAAATATGTTTTTACATTTTACATTTACATAAATCTGTGTTACATTTTAAGATGCAAAGGAGTTATAGGGAAAATATAAGCGTATATGCATTTTATCAATAAATTCACAACTTAATTTTTCTAAAAACACCTGTAAAGGAAAATGTATTTGACCAAAAATAAAACTTTTGATTCATTTCATTGCCCATATAATTTAAACCAAGAGCTGAAACTACTTCTGTTAGTTTTTGAGATTCCTTGTTAAAGGTGAAGAATTTTTACGAAATCAAAATTTTGAGAAAATTGAAGACAAATTTTTTCTGTAAAATATTATTTGCTTAAAATTAGCATAAAAGAAAGGTCAGGCTTTCCATTTCCTTGAAATTGTAAACTGTTTTGGAAAGAGGAAAATCTAAACTACAAGAAATAACAATAAAAAAATTACCAATATTGTTCATAACCAGTATCTTTAACACAGTCTTATAGCTGAAAAGAACTATAAAACAAATCTATAATTTTGAGCTAAATGTTAAATCATACATGCATTTTCTTTTCTTGGCATAATTTACAAGATGAAATTTTAAATTAAAACAATCCAACGATATTGATATTGAACTGAGGTTTAAGTTATGGAAAATTATAATTATTTTTTGTCTTTCAGTTTCATTTCAAATCCACTCAACTATTGAGCAGCAATTGCCAGATAAAAAAAAATCGGAAAATGTTTTATTATTTAGTTCTGTCTATAATTATAAAATGGTAATTTTTAAATTAATGTTCAAATGTCCAGCATGTTATAATTGAAAGTATTAATAAAATCTTAAGATAGAAAAAAAAATCATAGTTGTTTTTAATTAATACATAGAGTTATGGAACAAAGAATTACATCTCAGTTTTCATTTTAAAGTATTTCAAGGTGGTTTTTCAGCATTTTCAGAGATATCTGTTGGGTTTTGATGCTAGAGAATTTTCACATAAATTATGAAGTATTAAATCATAAAACCCTAACGCATTTTTCTTTTATAAAATTAAGGTATCCGGCCACGTTCGAACAAAAATTTTGAAAAATTGTATTTTTTAGAATTATTCCCAATTTTTAGATATATTATTAATAATAAACCTTATAAATACAAAAACAATTATTTGAAAATTTAATATATTTGGAGAAAAGGGAAAATTGGTAGTAAATTTTAATTAAATTTAACCAAAGCGATTAACACTCTACATAAAATTGTAAAGCAGCAATCCTATTTTTCATAGGACACAAGTTATAGAATACAATGGTGAATGAAACGAACCAAAATCTAAGAAACTTTTTGAGATGCAAAGAAGTTGATGGTAGAAATATGCGCATGTATGCATTTTTACCATCCATTCACAACTTCATTTTTCTAAAAGCACCTATCAATGAAAAAGTATTTCACCAACAATAAAACTTTAGTTTATTTCATTGCCCACATTTTTTTAACCCCATGCTGTCATTTTTACATAAATGCCTCTATTAGTTTTGGGAATATCATGTTAACGTAAAAGCATTTTAATGAAAATCAACCCTTTATCTACTGCATTATGAACTACTGAAAATTCCTTCATAAATATATTTTTTTCTAGCTGCCATATTGCTAATTAAAGGATATACAAGAAAACAAATCTCCCGGTGCGAAATTTAATTGGTTAGAACAAATTAATTAAAGTGGTACTTAAAAGTACCGTCAGTACACTATGCATAAATTTCCTCATAATAGAAAAAAAATACGGATGATATTCGTAATGAAATTTAACCTCTTAAAAATGTTAAATAGCCAAAAAACACTCATAAGAAAACAAAGAAATTATCAAACTGGCATAATTTTATTTTATACATAATAATGGTAGAAATTAACATTTGATGATAATCATAAAAACATTTTTTTTTTCATTTACGCATTTTTTTTATTCATTCTGTATTGTCTTAGAATATTATTTGCCCAACCATTATAAGATAACAGATTATGTAATGCGATTAACGGTCGAATTATTCGGTGGTACTTATAAGTACCGCCAGTACACGTAGTAGAAAAAACAAGTTTTTCTCCAACACTACGTGTTTTTCTATAAAATTGTTCGAATTGTAATAAAAAAATCATAATTAATTTTTTCGCTTGGTATTTTTTTTTAATTCAGAAACGTTACATAAATAATATATTCGAAATCACATTTTAAAAATAATTTTAAGATATCCTACCATGTTCGAAGGAAAATATTTTAAAATTATATTTTTTTAAACTATTTAAAATTATGGTTTCTTGATGCATTGTCAATTATAATACATAATATTAAAAATGCTAGAAAATGAAAGTACAATATATTTTGAGAAATAGGAAAATTGGTAGTAAATTTTAATGAAATTTAACCAAAGATGATTAACAATCTACAAAAAATCATAATGCAGCAACGCTATTTTTCTTTGTACACAAATTATAGAATACAATGATGGAGGAAATGAACCAACATCAAGAAAATTGTTGAGATGCAAAGAAGTTATGGGTAAAATATATATGTATATATGCATTTTTTCCATAAATTAACCACTTCATTTTTCTAAAAACACCTATGAATGAAAAAGTATTTCACCAACAATGGAACTTTTGTTTCATTTCATTGACCGTATTATTTAAAACACACTCTGAAATTTTTATGTGAATATCTCTATTAATTTTGGGGATATCATGTCAAAAATGGAGAATTTTTCTGAAAATTAATGTTCTGAGAAAATGAAAGTGAAAGACAAATTTCAGCTGAAAAATATATCTGACCCGGGTTCATAGGCTAGGCCTTCCTTTTCCAAGAAAAATAAAACTGTTTTGGAAAGAGGAAAATCTGAATTACAAGAAATAACATTAATAAAATCACTCGTCCATGTGATATATAACTAATGTTTTTAATGTTGTCGGATACCTTAATTCTGCAGTTATTTCTTAGATTTTTAGTAATATCCAATCGCATCTGTTCTCTTTATTCCAACCTATTCTTTTTTTATTCTAAAAAAATAAAATAAAAGATTGCCCAAGAATGTTTTCCAAAAAATAAGAACTTTGTTTTATAAAATGAATCCAAAAATAGTAACTTTTTAACTTTCCAGACTGACTATATTTCAGAAATAGCAAAAAATTGATTGAATATAACAGATCCTTTCTGTTAGGAACTGTATACATATCTAAGAATGTGATTGATACCGCTGCGATGAATCAAAATATTTGACGCAACTCTCTACATATTTCATGTATTTTATCTTTCAAAAAGCAGGAGCTTAAATGGGACATTTTTCCTTTTTCTAAAGTTCCGTGAAAGCATCGAATTTGGCAGGAAAAGTTGGCGATGAAAAGGCACAGGAAGAATTCTGGTTTTCTCTGTCGGCATTTGAAGTTTTCGAAAACAAAGAATTCTCGAAAGATAGATGCCTTTTGAATGATCCCTGGTGAATTTTTTCGGCATACGAGATTATTATTTTTATGCTTGAAAATATTTCGCAAAATTTTAAATTTCTCGGAAAATATTTTGGTATGCAGTTCACAGTGTTATTTTACATGAGTTTTAAACTTACGAATCGTGATTTTCTGTAAATTTGCTGTTTATTAAATGAAGCGAAGTGGATGGAAGTATATTTAAAAAAAATTAATTTATCACTATTGTTAAATATTATTGTAAAGATAATTATCAAATTAACAATGCATTACTCAAAATGCTTTTAAAAATATTGTAAGTAATCTGGTTATTTTGGTTGTTGTTACCTATGGCACTTTTACAACCCCGCGGACAGAAACCTGTCTGTGATTTAAGCTTGAATGAGCGTCCCTTGTTTTTTCAGTAGAACCAGCTAGGGCCAAAAGTACGACAGAGCTGTTTCATGCTCCACATTCGCTTGCACAACCCCTTTTTCCAGGAGGCACGTTCACATTACTGTCGGCGTCCTTGCATAGTACATATTCGTACTCAGCCTTTCCCTTCATCTGAGCGTCCCGGTTCAGGCATGGTTGTTCTTCTGTGTTCTATCTGTGAGTTGTTTGAATGTGCCCCCCTGTAAAAAAGGGATAGTGCAAGCGAACGTATATGTAATCTTCTTATGAGCAAGAAGCCAGACATCTACCATCTGGGTTCTACCGGGCCTTTACCCTCAGAAGCTACTGCACCCCCTTTCTGTGGAAACACAGACATATCATCTTCACACTACTTATAGAATACAGAATAACAACCATGTCTGAACCGGGACTCGAACCCGGGGCGCTCAGATCAGAGGAAAAATATGCTACCGCTATGCCAGGACACCAGCTTTGGTTATTTTTAAGTAATGTAAGTTACAACTTGCTTGAAATATGTCTTAAAATCAATGAAAAAAATTACGTGATGATTACGATTCCAGTACTCGTTCCAATAATTTTAGTATAATAATCCAATAATTCAATAATTTTTTGATCCACTCAAATGCAATAGCAAAATATGATAATAATAATAATTTCGGAACATATGCCGTAGTTATAAATAGCTGTTATTATTTTGCTGAAGTCAGAATACCTGGTATCCTCTTTCTAAACCTCCTTACTTTATGGGAGGATGTTTGGCTCTTGACGTATGATTTAATATATATTACATATTCGTACTCAATGGCTAGTTGGAAATGGGTTTCAATTATTTTAATGATTTTATGGTTGTGTACACATCTCTCTCTCTCTATATATATATATATATATACATATATATATATATATATACATATATATATATATATATATATATGTATGTATATATATATGTGTGTGTGTGTGTGTGTGTGTACGTGTGTGTGTGTGTGTGTGTGTGTGTGTGTGTGTGTGTTGGCGCTCTACAGGCCAGACCGTTGGACCTACAGCTACCAAATTTGGTACATGTAAATCTTGGAGATCGGGAATGTGCACCTAGAAGTCCTTTTTGCGAATTTTTAATTAGAATTTGAAATAATTAAAATTTAAGCGAAATTTCGAAGTTTTTCCGCTGTAACTTCCTAAAATATTGTCGCACACGTGACTGGATAAAATAAAATAAATACAAAATGTGATTTTCTTTGAAAAATGCAAGGTAATGGATTCTATGATCGTTTGCAATATTTAAATCATTAATTGAATAAATTATCTTTATTTATACAGGATATGCATTCAAATTTCGGTACAATGGTCCATTTGTAAAATATTATTAATAGGCATATATATTGTTTAATACTATTAATTTGATCTCAATGAAGTAAATAATTGCATTTTATGTAGCTACATTTATGAATAAGGAGTTTTCGATTTCTTTATTTTTTCAAGTTCCTACATCAATCAGTCTTCTAAATCAATAATTAAAACTGACTGATTTATAAAACTAAATAATAATATTAGGAAAACTTGTTCTTTTAGAACTTTTCGTCTATCATCTTAAAAAAAATATTAATTTCAGGCCAATCAATGCCCGGAGTTACTTCAAGGCTAATAAATATGAGATTTAATTGAAAATTTTAGAACACATTAGATGAAATGTGGTTACACGTCATTTATCAAATGGAATTTCTGGAACTTTCTCGAACTTTGAGAGAAAAATTATAATTTTTATCAATACCCGAAACAGTCAAAGTTTCAGCAAAGCAGTTTTTATCTTTATTTATGGCCATAGATAAACTTTCTTGAAAATCACTAATAATCAAGATAAAATAAATACATGGTTAAATGTTATTTTTCATTTCATATACATAAAATTTAGTGCAGCAATATTTTCCTATTTTTATTTTCAGTGTTGCTCAGAAGTTTGTATTAACTATTTCAAATTATGAAACTAAGATAAACTTGAATTCTTGAAACTGACTTCTTAAAGCATTTAAACATCATTTCTTCTCTAACTTATCATGACGGATGTTATTCATTCGAACTAGACCAGGAGTCAATAAACTATGATAAAATAAAGAATTTCTTTTCTAGATTTAGGAATATTTATTCATCACTCGAAGTAAAATTCGACTAAACTTTCAAAAGAAATGCTGTTAATGTTCTTGTTTTGCTTGGTGGGATGTGCAAAGCGAAACAGCAATAATATCTATATAATTTGCAGAGAAAATTTACTAGTAAAGAACTTATTGAACTACCATTTTTGATGCTTGTTTCGATCAAAAACCAGATGATGGGATTTTTAAAATAAAGTTTTACGACATATCTATATAAATAAAAATGAGTGTCTGTCTGTATGCCTCTTATCTCTTCCTAAACCATCCAATTCCGTGAAACTTGGTTGGCTTATTGTTTACAACAACGGGATGTTTATAAGAATAGTACAATTATCTAAAATTTAAAAAAAAATCGAATCTCAACCGCTTCTATTTACCTGGGATTATTCTAGTAATAATTTGTCGAGGAGACAATAGACTCTGTAGAAAGGCTAAATAAAAATAAAATGTTAATATTTGTAGGTATAGTACACAAATGTCATGCAAGTCATGCTCAGAAGTAACGACTTTATTACAGATTATACGAGAAAGTTTTTGTCGATACCAATCCTTTGGTTTTTAAATTTTAATGAAATGTTATCATTTTTCGCAGTAACCACTAACAATAGGGTAGTGCAAATAATTTTGCATCATCTTAATTTTCAACTATATTAACGATTTACTGGTATATAATTTCTATATTTAATCAATTTCAAATGAAAATATTTTAATCACATAATTTAACATTGAATTTGAGAATTCTGAACGGATATGAAACGAATCAAGAGATACATTAAGTGATTTCTTTCATTACCATTCTAAAAGAAGCACAAGCTTTACAATTCTAAATAAATACATTAATATAATATATAAAAATGAGTATTTGTTCGTATTTTATATACTGTCTTACCGGTTTTCTTATTTTGATAAAAAAAATGGAGACATTATTGATTGAGAGCACTTAATACTATTTATTAGGTGGCAACAACGAGCCTGGTACCAGCCAGTGTATTATAAATGTTAACTTCAAATTCTTTCACAAATTGTACTTTTCTGCTTCATATTTTAGGTATACACTCAAAAACACGCTGGAGAAATATTTTTGTATTGGGTTTGGGAATAAATTCGTAGCTTTTTTTTATTTTTACGTTGTTTTCCAACAACTTTTTGCTGTTTGATAAAGTGTATAGTATTCATTCGATAGAACTCTTACTGCTCTACGAAACTGTGCTAATCGTCTTCTGAGTCATTTGATTTTTAATTACTTTTAAGGCTTAGAAATAGAATATCCAAGAGGTAAAAATCAACATTTTCGACACCTGCTCTTCTTCGCTTTTCATCGAGGCCAAAAAGCTACTTAAGCAGCGCGGGACATTTGCAATGAATACGGAGAAGGTGTCATAAGTAAGTCTGCAGGACGGAAATGGTCAAGCCTGACCTCCATCCAAAGAAGACCATTATCTATCTGAGTTTGAAGGAGGGAACTGAGAGGGCATGGTGTACTGGGAAATGCTCGAAAGGAATGTCACGTTCTCCAAGGGGCCCTACACAGCCCAGCTACACCGCGTGAAAAAGGCTACGCTACATAAAAGGCCCCGTAGATAAAGCCAAACCATACTCCTTCACAACAAAGCCAGTCCCCATGTTGCACAAGTCATCATATAGGCACTCCAATAGCTCGAATATGAGGTCTTTCAGCATCCTCCGTATTCTCCGGACCTTGAGTCATCGGATGACCATCTTTTCCGCTCACTGTCAAACTATATGAGGGGCGTTACCATAAACAATAAAGAGGGCCTTAAAAAACAGACCAGACAATTTTTGGAGGAGGCTTTTAAAAAAAGGCTTTAATAAAAACGATACGAACTTATTCCCCACCCCAATAGTAGGCTTAAATTAACATCCTTCCTTGTTATACAAAATTTAAAATACAGAAATAACTAAGCTGAAATCATGAGACAGCTATTCGAAAAACCTTAATCTTAGTTTGCAATTCACCAAAAAAAAGAACACTGTGGTCTGATGACAAAATTTTCAACTTCTAGGTTTGAGGCACTAATCAATTTCTTTAATTGGCATTAAAAAGATCGTTGAAAGTTTTATGGACTACAAATTCCAGATTAATTTGAATTATTCAAAATATACGGTTTCTTACAAGGTAAATCAATTTTAAGGCAATAAAAACTTTCTTTAAGATATTTTTATTGAAACTTGAAGAATATGTTTCCAGATCTTTGAGCAAAACGGATTTTTTACGAAACACACAATTCCTTTGAATTTTGTACTGAAAATATTGTGGTTAAAAATTATATCTTCACTATTTCTAGTATCTAGAATAGGGATAACGTAAGAAAATAATATCTGCTGCAATTCCTGAAAAAAGTTATTGAAATGAAGGAGAAAAATTTAAGGAAAATAATAAGATAACAAGAAAATGCAATCTTCCGGTTTGGGGATTTATAAACAAGAAATACCAAACATTTCGTTTCTGCGGATTTTCGAATTTATCTCCAATTTTGCCTTTTTAAGCCGAACAAAAAATACATTGTAAAGATTTGGATATATTTGCAGAAATCAATGTTATGCTTTTCAAGTACAATAGAAAATTGAGGTCAGGCATATTATGAAAAATATATTAAGGTATCCGACTGCGTTAAAAACGCTGGCTATCGACCACATTGGCGATTTAAAAAAATTCTTTCATTTCTTGTAGTGCATTCTTTTCTCTTCCCAAAACAGTTTTTTCTAAGAAAAGAAAAGCATGACCTATCATCCAGGGTCACAGATTGTTCAGCTATAACATATCTTTAGCTTCCACTGTCTCAAAACTTTTATTTTCACAAAAACTTATCGACAAAATGATATCTCAAAAACTAAAAGAGGTATTTACATCAACATTTGAGCGTGTGTCAAATAATACGGGCAATGAAATGAACCAAATGGTTTATTGTTGGCGAAATGCTTTTTTATTTAAAGGTGATTTTAGAAAGCTTATGTTATAAACTAACGGTAAAAATGAATATATAAGTATGTTTTTACCCATCACTTCTTTGCATCTCAAAATTTTTATGGCTCATTTCATCCATCATTACATTCTAAAACTTGTATGTAAACAAAAAAAGGATTGCTGCGTTACCGTTTTGCCTAGAGTGCTAACCGTTATTGTTTAACATTCATTAACATTTATTACCCATTTTCCCATTTCTGAAAATATATTATATTTTTAAACAATTGTTATGATATTTATAGTGCTTTTATTGACAATACATCTAAAAACGATAAATTGTTTTTAAAAAATCCAATTTTTCAAAAGTTTTCCTTTGAACGTAGTCGGATACCTTAAGTTGTTTTGAAGCGATATGAGGTTAATTGCAAAATGAGGCCAAATAATAAAACTATCCAATGTATAAAGCATTGAGATGAAAAAAATGAAGATAAGCAAAGATGGATTCTTTCATAATGAAAATACTTTTATTGGCAAATTAATTTTTTTTGATAATATTCGAATGTAGTTTTGAAATGATTAAATACTTTATTTACTATTAAATATTATAATTCATCAGTTAGGTGCAAAACTTTTAAATAAAATATCTCAATTAAAAACACTTTTTTTATTTGAACAGTTATTTCATAAATACAAAAAAAATGTATTTTTATATATTTTTGTAACAAACAGATTATTTGAAAATTTTCTGTGACTGGAATACACTGGATATGAAATAAAATTTCTACTAGATTACTAATTGAAACTAAAACCATGGTTTATTTAAAAGGAAAAAAAAAACTGTTAAAAATAAACAGAAATAGACAAGGAAAAGTATTTTCTTTAAATTCCAATTTGTTTTTAAATTCTGCTTTAAAATCATAAATTAAATTTATTTGTTATGATTTAGGCTTCTCAGTATAAATCATATATATATATATATATATATATATATATTGTTTTGGAAAGAAGACAGTCTGAATTAAAAGAAATAACAATAAAAAAATAATTCACCAATGTGGTCGATAACCAATGTTTTTAACGTAGTCTGATACCTTAAACAGTATTACACAATATTCATCAATATTGCGAACAATGATTAGTGTCATACAGTATTGTACAGTATTTGTGTTCTACTAGGAATAATTGGAACTGAGAATTACAGTGTATAGTCGAAAAAATAGTGTATTCCTCAAAATTTTAAATGAAATTAACTCTTCTATTCTAGGCAAAATATATTTTCATGCAAAATCAACATTTTGCAATTTATTGAAAAATAATAGAATTCAATGTAACTCATTAAAGCTGAATTCCTAAATCACCGACAGTACTTATATCAACCCTATAGTTTGATTTAAAGTGCTTAAATTCTCGGCAATCAAATCTACATTAAGACTGTTTATGATAATCCAAGAAGGGCTCGGTAGCCTGGTTGGTAACGCGCCAGTCTCATAACCGAAATGTCGGGGGTTCTGTCCTCCTCTAGTCCAAAGACCCCCGTGTTGGCTCATGGCAGTTGGGGCACGTTCAATAGGTCCTCCAAGTTCCCATCACAAATGATACCTCTGGGGGCACTGAATCAGTGATGAGTCGGTCTCTGATTTGGATCTAAATTCCGACTTGCTGATGGATGAATGAGTGTATGAATGAATTCGACCGCCCCCTAAAAGGGGTTGTGTCGTGTGTGTTCGTGCAAAGTCGCCCTTTCACCTGATAGGTGCTCGTTCACAACGAAAGGCGCACACCTCTGCCTTCATTCGAAACAGCTCTGCTCATTCGGCTTGGTTTGACCAAGTGGCATTACAACAACAACATAGTAATGCAAGATTTATAAACGCATGCTGTATGAACTTATGCATAATGTCTTGCTTAAGATTTCTAAGTAAGAACATCAATAGATATGGCAAATAATTATGCCTCATTTTTTATATGATCTTCAGCAAATGTTAAAATTATTGTTAATATATAATACTAATGGTTATTTTGAAACGAATGCATGTAAATATACAGACTTTATTTCTTTGTAATTCTTTAAGACAACTATTGACATTATATGTGAGTGATAGAATATTTTCATGACACAACAGTTGAAAGCAATATTTTTAAACAAACTATTTAAGAATAAATTGTAACAAAATAGAAGAAAAGCTAGATATTGTTACTATACTTTCTTAAGGGCTTATACTTTCTCTAAATTTTCTAGAAAATCAATTGCCATTTTATATATTTTTATAATGTAACATTTAAAATTTATAAGCCTATTTTCTACAAAACTAAAATAATTGCTGAAAACTATAGTTGCCTTATAAGTAAAAGTATATATAGACAAATCCATATAACTCGACA
>JAPMOQ010043216.1:68622-113962 GCA_026543055.1 Argiope trifasciata | reverse complement strand
TTAACTTTTTTTAATGCTAGTTTTTCCGTAGATACAGATGCAATACAAAAGTAATAAAGCCTATGCATAGTTTTCAAACTTAGTCCATCAATCATTTCATCAAATAAAGGATGTTTTTCTTTTTGATAAATCTTGAATTGTACATTTTCTATATCACCTATGAAAAATTATCAGAAATACATTCTTTTTCGGATATTTCAGACGACAGAATGTATTTTAAAAAAACGAAGGTTTTTTTCGAGATCATGCTTTTTAAAACGTTTAAATTATTATTAAGTTTTATTTTTTTAAAAAGTTTGGATTGTCCCCTATTTTTTATAATTCTTATACGTTTTTATACCAGATTAAATATAACTACAATTTAATTCTGATATAATATTTTTAAACTATTAATTAGAGGCGAGTTTGTTGATAACAGTTATATAAAAAATCATCATAGAATGCATACCATTAGTTATTTACGAATGAATAAAAAACTGGACGAAATGCTATAGATTTTATATTTTTAAAGAACTATTTAAAAACGTAATTTATTATAGCTTCAAGTCAAAATGCTAGCATTTTTTCAGTTAATTTTCATAATGATATTCCAAGAATTTCAATAACTGATTAAAGCAAATTGTTTTGTTTATAATTTGGAAACAATTTGAATTTTTTATAAACATTTTTTTAAGTGCTGTAATATATTTTTTAGAAGCAATTTGTTGAAAATTCTTTTGTGATTTGGATTGGTTAATTAAATGTACAGCAATTTCAAGCAGCTAGTGGATTTCTTAAGAATATTTTTTTAGTATTTTTTTAATAATTATAGTATGCTCAAATATCACCTAAAAACAGTCTTTTTTATTTGTTTAAAGCGTCCGACAACGTTCGAAGGAAAAATTTTTTTAAATTGCATTTTTTAGAAACAATTTGAAGTTTTTAGATGTATTGTCAAGAATAAACACTATAAATAAGAAAACAATTATTTGAAAATATGATACATAAGAAATGGGTAGTAAATTTTCTAATTTTTTTTTAAATTGTAATAAATTTTAATGAAATTTACCAAAACGGTTTACACTCTACACAAAATGGTAATGCATATATTATATATATATATATATATATATATATATTTGCACACAATTATAGAATACAGTGATGAAAGAAATGAAGCAAAATCAAAGAACCTTTTTCAGATTCAAAGAAATTATGGGTAAAAATATGCACATATCTGCATTTTTTACATAGTATCACAACCAACAATTAAACTTTTGGTTCCTTTCATTGCCCATATCAATTAAAACACGCCGCTGAAATTTTTATGTAAATCCTTCTATTAATTTTGGGGATATAATGTAAAGGGCAGAAATTTTTTTAATGAAAATTAAAGTTTTCTGAAAAGGGAAGCTAAAGAAAAAATTTTCCTAAAGAATACGTAATCCTGGATGATAGGTCAGGCCCTCCTTTTTTTAGAAAAGATAAACCATTTTGGAAAGAGTAAAGTCTAAAATACAAGAAATAATAAGATTCTTTTATTTAAATCACCAATGTGATCCATAACCATTCTTTATAACTTAGTCGGATACCTTAAACAGAAACAGAAATTTAAGTTTATTTACTGTCTCAATTTTAAACAAAAAGTTGGAAAAAATGATTTTATGCTTTAATAAATGTTACTTTATATTGTTCTTTCAATTTGACTTTTTGTAAACTGTTTCATGCTTGGTTTGTAGTTATTTTTTTAATTAAATGTGTGCACATTTTCCAAATTTTGAGCGTTTAAAAAAGCTTCTTTTGTGTGCGAAAATTGGTGTGAATGTTTTTTTGTTTATTTTTCAACATCCAGATCTATTCTCCAGTTTTCTCTGCAGGTAATCCACAAATTTTTTAGAAAAGAAAATTGCTTTTTTTATGTGGTTTAAAAGTATCTTTCAGTGAGAAAATTGATTAGGGATATTTTGGTATTTTATTGTGGTAGCTTTGTAGCGTCTAATTTAAGATTTTTTTTTGAAAAAAAAAACCTCTTTGTATTTCAAAGTGGGTAAAAAGTCAAGATAATATGTTCCAAGATTATTTGGATTAGCAATTAGATTTTTTCTTCTTCAATACAAGAAAAAAGCAACTTATTGTTAAATTTCAAAAACCTTTCTTCCAGGTCATTACGAAAAATTTAATTTCGCAGAAGGATTATTTTCCCAGCAGAAAAATTTCTGATTATTTTTATGTCTTGGAAGATGCAGTAGTATGATCGCAAAAGTCCAATGAGAAAAAGATTGGGAGTAATGCGAAATACGTTGGAAAATAAATTTTCATTGTAAGGATAGGTTTTGGAAAAATTACTAATGCCTACTTTTTAAAAAATCGTCAATGTGTATTTTTTTTTTTACTAGCATCTTCTATACTTATAATAAAGCTCAATGTGTGTGTGTGTTGGCGCTCTTACAGGCCAGACCTTTGGTCCTACAGCTACCAAATTTGGTACATGTATACCTTGGAGGTCGGGAATGTGCACCTTGGGACCCTTTTTTCGAATTTTTAATTTGAATTTGGATTAATTAAAATGTAAGCGAAATTTCGACGTTTTTCCGCTTTAACTCCAGAAAATATTATCACACAAACATGATTTTTATATTCAATTAAAGATTAAAAAATTAGCTTTCTAACGGTATCAGTTTTTTGAATTTATAACGTAAGTTTCTATTTCTAACGAATTTTTAAAGAAATATTTTAATTATGTTTTTATCGCGTGACTGGATTCAATAAAAGAATGCCGGAAGTTCGAATAAAAAAAACTATCATCGCAAAATAAATCTAAAGAAATGCAACTTTTAACACGTGACTGGATAAAATAAAAGAAATATAAAATGTGATATTTTCTTTAAAGAATGCAAGGCAAAGGATTCTATAATTTTTTAACAATATTTAAATCATTAATTGAATAAAGTATCTTTATTTATACGGGATTGAATTTATACAGGATATGCATTCAAATTCCTTTAGAATGGCCAATTTGTAAAATATTATTAATAAGCATATATATTGTTTAATGCTATTAATTTGTAAATGAAGTAAATAATTTCATTTCATGCAGCTTGAGTCAAACAATGCATTTATGAATACTGAGTATTAGATTTCTTCATACTTTGCTCTGTGAGTCATATTTTACGAAATATTTTTATTAATATTTTAAACAAAAATTGCTGCATTAATCAGTCTTCTAAATCAATCATTAAAACTGACTGATTTATAAAATTAAAGAATATTATTAGGAAAACGTGTTCCTTTAGAACTTTCCGTCCATCATCTTAAAGAAAATATTAATTTCAGGCCAATCAATGCCCGGAGTTACTTCAAGGCTAATGAATATGTGATTTAATTGAAAATTTTAGAACCCATTACTCATGGCGAACCAGCTGGTCGCCAAAGGCGGCAAGTATAATAATAAATATCCAGCAATATACTATTGTTAAATGCATACTGACATTGCAGAGAATTTTATACTAGTTTTATATTCATATCATTTTCTGGAATTTGATATAAGAAAAATCATGGGAAATAAATTTATTATTTTTTTAAGCATTAAGCACTAATTTTAAGTATTTAAGTCTTTAGGGCAGGATCTATTTCTATATATGTAGTAATTTTGATTCTATTGTATTCCGTTTTACTTATATTGTTAATTAATTTAGACTCATCTGTATTTTAGTTGAAGCTGCAGTTGTGCTCACTAAATACAATGATTTTTATTTTAAATTTTAAACTTGTTAGAATCCAAAATAATCTTTTGCTCCAAATCCAATTTTTAGTTTCATTTCTGTAATTAGTTTCGTTTACTTAATCATATAAATTAGATTAAGTTAGATTTCTTTCCTAAATAGGTTTTATTTCATTTTTGTGAAAATTTTGTTGCTTAGCTCCAAATTAAATTTTAATTTTGATTGCGATCTAATTAGTTTCGATTTCATCTTTTTGACTCAGGAAATTGGTTTTAACTATTATAATGCTTTTAAGGTTTATATATATATATATATATATATATAAGATGCGTTCTTAGTTACTGCTTACGAGGTGTGTCACTTGCGGTAAATAGTAAGATTTTTCTGATAAGTGTTTAAAGCAAATAGTCGAACTAAATAAATCAAACACAAAACAGGATAAATATCTCAGGGTTACATAATACGTTGCACCTTGCATAGTCACGCAACTCCATACAACTTTATAAATTAACAAAACATTTTGTCTCAAACATTAATATTTTGGAATGAAATCTTTCACAATTTAGTATTAAACTATTATTGCAATGAGAAAAATGAAGGAAAAAAGCTTTTAAAAGTTATTCCATAGACAAAATAGTAAAAATCTTTTTAGAATCATCGACTAACTTATTTGAATGAAATATTTTTTCCATTAGAAGAAATATTTCGATTCAAAAAATTTCTTCCAATGGAAAAAAAAAATATTTCAAATATTTCGAAATATCTTTCTATCCAAAAAGGTTCTCTGTGCATTGCACGTATTACAGCTTGCTTTTGTTTAGAAGTAGTCCATAAATCTCAACAAATAAAAATGAATCGATTAAAAAAAGGTTAGATTATAATAATTATTTGAGTCAAATGATCAAAAGTATAGTTCTTTAAAAAATTATACCCATTGAAAAACTCTACGAAAATCGTTTTGTTGAAGAAAATGCCCGGAGAAAAAAATGTATTCTCTTAGTTGGTTTCGACAACAACTTTGGGCATCTGGAAGCTTAAAAGCATTTTTTAACTCTTGGCTACGATATTTAAAAATAATTTGCAATCTCATTCTTTATATTTCTTAATGGACTTCGGCAGTTATTGCACTTATTTTTAAAAAAAATGTTTTTAAGGTATCCGATTACGTTCGAACTAAAATTTAAAAAAAAAAATGGATTTTTTAAAAACCATTTAAAATTATGGTTTTTAGATACATTGTAAATTATTATACAAAATACTATAAATACAACAAAATTATTTGAGAAGATAATATGTTTTGAGAAATAGGAAAATGTAGAGTAAATTTTAATGAAATTTAACCTAAACGGTGAACACTCTACACAAAGTTGTAATGCAGCAATCCTATTTTTCTTTGTGTACAAGTTACTGAATATAATGGTGAAGGAAAGGAAACAGAATCCAAGAAAAATCTTTAGATGCAAAGAAGTGATGGGTAAAAATATACGTATACATGTATTTTTCTCCAAAATTCACAACTTAATTTTTCTAAAAACGCCTATAAATGAAAAAAGTATTTCATCAGTAATGAAACATTTGGTTCATTTCATCGCCCATATTTAAAACACACTTTGATATGTTTAAATGATTACCTCTATTAGTTTTTGAGATATCAAGTGAA
This sequence comes from Argiope trifasciata, assembly GCA_026543055.1. Classification (NCBI taxonomy): domain Eukaryota; kingdom Metazoa; phylum Arthropoda; class Arachnida; order Araneae; family Araneidae; genus Argiope; species Argiope trifasciata. The sequence goes on along the minus strand of JAPMOQ010043216.1, from coordinate 108,601 downwards.
TGGTGAAGAATTTTTATGAAAATGAAAGTTTTGAGAAAATTGAAGAAATTTTAGCTGAAAAATATGTGGTCCTGGATGATAGGTGAGGCCTTTCTTTTCCTAGAAAAGATACACTGCTTTGGAAAGAAGAAAGAACTACAAAAAACAACAATTTACAATCATTCGAGAATGTGTTCAATAACCATTGTTTTTAACGTAGTCAAGTACCTTAAAACAAAGTAACTTAAGATATTCATAAACTTTCATGAAAGCAGAATGAATAAAACTTTTGTGCATATCGAAAACATTTGAAGTTGAATTTTCCAAAACTGGGAGTTAAAAAATGGCTCTATTTTCAATCGCTGTTCGTTAACTTTTATTTGGAGAACTAGCATGGTAGCAAAAAATTATGATTAGTTTCTTCTTTAAAGATTACTTTTTTATTTTGTTGAATACCAATCAAATGAGAGAATAAAGTGATACAATAATAAATATTTCATTACAGAATCAAAATCCGAATGCATTCAAATTATAAGAAATTATAGCATTGACTGATTTGACCATGGAGCTTTCGTTTAGTTTCGTAAACATTTACCAAAGTAAAAACATTGTAAAAAAGTTAAAAATTATTGTTTAAAAGTTAAAAATCTGTTTTAAGGTATCCGGCTACGTTAAAAACTCTGTTTACCGATCACATTGGCGAATGTTTTTTATTGTTATTTCTTGTAGTGTCCAGATTTTTCCTCTGTCCAAAAACAGTTCATATTTTCTAGGAAAAGGAAGGCATCCCCTATCCAGGGTGACATGTTTTTAAAGCTTTAATTTTCATGCAAATTCTCCACCGATAACATGATATCTGAAAAAATAATACAGGTATTTACATAAAAATTTTTAACGTGTTTTTCAAATAATGTAGACAATGAAATGAACCAAACGTTTTATTGTCAGTAGAATGATTTTTGACTTATAGGTGTTTTTTAAATTAAACTGTCAATTTATGAAAAAAATGCCTGTATACGTATGTTTATATTCATAACTTCTTTACATCTTAAAATTATTCTTAGATTTCGGTTCATTTTATTCATCATTATATTCTATAATTTGTATACAAAGAAAAATTAGATTGCTGCATTAAAATTTTTTGTAAAGCGTTTACCGTTTTGATTCAATTTCATTGAAAATTCCGATAAATTTTATTATTTCTCAGAATATACATAATTTTGTTATATATATAGTATTTTGTATTACAATTGACAATACATCTGCTGAGCGTATATTCGACGAGGGATAAAACTTAAAATGAAACATTGAATTTTAACAAATGACTGACTAAACATTAATCTTTTTATTTTAAAATACTATTTAATTATTATTAAATATTATTTAGTTATTTTTAAAATACTATACTATTCTAGATATCATAAAATGATAGAAGATTTTTTTTATTCATTTATTAATAGCAGAATATCACAGAATTCTTATGGAAAATACAAGTAAAAAACGTTCTTGTCTAATTAATTTGTTCTTATACTTTTTTTTATTTCTTATGTGAAAAAGAATATTGCATAAGCATAATTGTATTATAATCTTTAAAAAAAACGCCAGAAAAAATTATAAGATTTTTCCGCTAATTCTTATACCATTACTAAAATGTACTTTTTATCACTTAAAAATGTATCCTATAATGTATATGAAAACTAATATGAATTTCCGCTTAAACTATGTTAGTTTCACAACCGTAGCTATGTGAAAACTAATTTTGCAATATTACAGTGATTTTGTTCCATTTTTACAATCCGCCTTCGCCAAAAGTGTTCAGAAATTTCTGTTCAAACCATTATTAAAAAAGTAGAGAATAATTCAATCAGACTTATAATAATACAAAAGAAATTGAACTTTATTAATTTTTTTCAAATAAAACCATAGTGATTTGATTTCTATTTATTATGTATAATTGGAAAGAGAAATTTTTGCAATACTAGAGTGATTTCATTTCATTTTTACAATCTGCCTACCCAAAATCCTTCAGAAATTTCTATTCAAACCATTATATAGTTTCATTCAATTGAATAGTTATATTTTATAGAGAGGGAGTTACACTAGGACAGTTCAGTTCAAGAAATCAGAGGTTCAAATTCTTTATCTTCTTGCCCTTTAAACTTTACATTAATGGTACCAAAATATTATATTAAATTGGGGAATAAGTTCATAGCGTTTCGATCAAAGACTTTTATTTAAAGAAAATCATTAATAATAACAATCTATTGATCGATTATGTATTCGCCCTTGCTGTTTATTTCCTCCTCCAACCTCTCGACCGATTGGTCGATGCCGTTCCGCCAAAATTCCTTAGGTTTGGTTTTTAAGGCCCTCTTTAGTTTCGAAGGTAACGCTCCTCATATAGTTCGACTGGGAGTGGAAAAGATGGTCATCCGACGGCTCAAGATCTGGAGAATACTAGGGATGCTGAGAGACCTAAATTCAAGCTCTTGGAGTGTGGCTTTGACTACTTGCTCAACATGGGGCCTGGCGTTGTCGGGAAGGGGTATGGTTTCGCCTGGTTGATTGGGTCTTTTCAGTCGCATAGCCTTTTTCATGCTTTGTAGCTTGGCTATGTAGAGTTTCTTGGTGACCGTGGCATTTCTTTCGAGCATTTCCCAGTACACCATGCTCTCCCAATCCGAGGGGCGAGTCGTCGAAGTCAAAATTGCCATTTTTGAACATTTCAAACCATTTACGTGCTGTAGACTCGCCTATGACACCTTCCCCATATACGTTGTAAATGTCCCGTGATGCTTTAGCAGCTTTTTGGCCTGGATGAAAAGCGAAGAAGAGCAGGTGTCGAAAACGTTGATTTTTACTTCCTGGTTATTCCATCTCTAAGCCTTAAAAGCAATTTAAAATTAAATTACTCCAAAAAGTCGATTAGCGCCGTTTTATAGAGCAGAAAGAGCTCTGAATATCATACACTTTGTCAAAGTTAAAAAAAAACTATTGTAAAACAATGAAAATATAAAAACGCTACGAACTTATTTCCCAACCTAATAGAATTGAAATTAATTTTACGGAATATTAATTACATTATTTTCAATATTATATACATTATCATGTAAGCAACTTCGGTTGATCGGATGTTTGGGGCATCTTTTGATATCGAAAAGTTATAAACTGGCTAGCTTAGATAATAACATGGTTAAATATTTATGGATATATTTCACTAAAATATCCCTCTAATCTAAATCAATCAAAGAAAAAGAAGCAAGAATAAAAGAGAAATTTCATTTCTTCGTAAAGTATTATCTCAAAAATATCTTGAATCAAACTGTAAAACATTTTTCTTTAGTTGACAATTAATGAGCCAAATGATATGCATATCAATTATTTTTATTTATTAATAATCTTCCTAAAAATGAAAGCAGTCTTATACATGCAACGAAATAAATAAAAAATGTAATATTTCTTACATTAAAATATAATATTTTATATTTTTAAATTAAAAATATAAGGATAAGAAATTTAGTGTTTATGCAAATGTGGGAGAAACAGTGTATTAATGATAAAATAAACATAATAAAATATTTTAGTTTAGGTTTTATGAAACTTTAAATATGAAGAACAATTTGCTCAGAATTATCAAAAAATGAGATATGCTCCCCAAAAAATATTATTTTAGCGATCGCAAATAAATTTTATCTTGCGCTTTAAAACGCTATCCGTTACCAAATATTACAAATATTAATGTTGCATTCATGTATTAATGGCAATATTTTCAGCACAAAATAAATATAACTGGCCAAATCTTTTCTCAAAATCCTAACATTTTCGCAAAACAAGAGATTGAATACAAGCGTTTATTTCAAATAAATTTCCTCTTCCGCTTTAAAACGTTTTCCGTTACCAACTATAACATGTATAAATATTGCATTCATATATTAATGGCAAAATTTTTAGCATAAAATAAATGCCACTGATCAAATCTTTTCTCAAAATCCTCCTATTTTCGCAAAGCAAGATATTTGCTACAAGCTCTTGTTCCAAATAAATTTCCTCTTGCGCTTTAAAACCAAATATGACAGGTATTAATATTGCTTTCATATATTAATGGCAAAATGTTTTAGCATAAAATAAATACAACTGACCAAATCTTTTCGCAAAATTCTAGTATTTTCGCAAAAGAAGAGCGTTTACAATATAAGCGTTTGTTTGAAATAAATTTCCTCTTGCGCTTTAAAACCAAATATAACAGGTATTAATGTTGCCTTCATATTTTAATGATAAAATTTTAGCATAAAATAAAGACAACTGGTCAAATATTTCTCAAAATCCTCCTACATTTGTAAAACAAGAGATTTGCTAAAATCTTTTGTTTCAAATAAATTTACTCTTATGCTTTAAAACCAAATATAAAAGGTGTTAGTGTTGCATTCTTATATTAATAGCAAAATTTTTAGCATAAAATAAATATAACTGGCCATATCTTTTCTCAAAATCCTCCTATTTTCGCAAAACAATATATCGAATACAAGTGTTTGAAATAAATTTCCTCTTCCGCTTTAAAACGTTTTCCGTTACGAAATATAGCAGCTATTAACATTTGCATTCATATATTAATGGTAAAATTTTTAGCATGAAATAAATAAAATTAATCATTTTTTTTTTCAAAATAGTCCTATTTTCGCAAAACAAGAGATTAAATACAAGCATTTTTTTTTTCAAATAAATTTCCTCTTGCGCTTTAAAACGTTTTCTGTTACCAAATATTACAGGTATTAATATTGTATTCATATATTAATTGCAAAAGTTTTAGAATAAAATAAACTGGTCAAATCTTTTCACAAAATCCTCCTAATTAAAAAAAAGGACAGTAAATACAAGAGTTTATTTCAAATAAATTTCCTCTTGCACTTTAAAACCAAATATAACATGTATTAATATTGCATTCATATATTGACAGTAAAAGTTTTAGCATAAAATAAATACAACTGTTCAAATCTTTTCGCAAAACAAAAGATCGAATACAAACGTTTATTTGAAAAGAATTTCCTCTTGCGCTTTAAAACGTTTTCCGTTTACAAATATAGGATCTATTAATATTCCATTCATTTATTGATGGTAACAGTTTTAGCATAAAATAAATACAACTGGCCAAGTCCTTTCTCAAAATCTTTTTTTTTTTTATATAGCTAAAAAAGAGATCGAATACAAGCAAAAAAATTTCCTCCTACGCTATAAAAACCACCTATAGCAGGTATTAATGTTGCATTTATATATTAATTATTAAATTTTTAGCATAAAATAAATAGAATTGCCAAATCTTTTCTCAAAATCCTCCTATTTCCGCAAAACAAGCGATTGAATACAAACGCTTGTTTCAAATAAATTTCCTCTTGCGCTTTAAAACCAAATATAGAAGTCATTAATGTTTTATTCATATATTGATGATTAAATTTTTAGCTTAAAATAAATGCGACTGGCCAAAATCTTTTTCTCAAAATCCTCCTATTATCGCAAAACAAGAGATTTGTTTCAAAAAAAATCAGAACTCGGAAATGGAACTTACCTGCTGGAAAGCCGTCTTTACAAGCTTCGCATCCGCCGAAAACGGATTGAAGGCATTTCATTGGCCGAGAGAAGTTTCCGATGGCTCTTGCGAACCAACCATGACGCCGAAAGCTTTTCCACAAATGTTCGGAGAATACCTCAAACCTGTCATTTTACTGGGGTCGAGTTGGCGCGAAAGTAGACGATCAGAGCGCGCTCTAGCGCTAAGCCTTTGGGAGGAAAATCATTTTACCGGCGAATCCAGATGCCGAAGGACTTTATGGAGCGGAAAAAGTTAACGAGTGGATGTTTGTAAAGTCCATAAACAATAACGCAGAAAACATCATTTGGATTTAATTCGAATATTACTTTTAGAGGCGTGGTAAATGGTTCATTTGAACTGCGTTTCCACATTTTAAAAGTTTTTTTTTGTCAAAAATATTTTTAGCTACGCATGCGAATAGCAAAAAAGTAAATTTTGAAATGTATTTAAGGCATCCGACTACGTTAAAAACACTGATGGTAGAATAAATTGGCGATTTATTTTTAAATTCTTATTTCTTGTAGTTCAGACTTTTCTCTTTTTGAAACTATCTTTTCTAGGAAAAGGTAGGACTGACTTATCATCCGCGGTCACATATTTTTCAATTAAAAATAGTTTTTTGCTTCAGTTTTTTCAAAACTTTAATTTTCATAAACATTCTCCGCCGTTATCATCTCAAAAACTAATAAAGATATATGGATAAAAATTTCAGCTTTCGTTTTAAATAATGTGGACAATGAATTGAACCAAAAGTTTTAGCGTCGGTGAAATATTTTTCCATTTATGGGTGTTTTTAGAAAATAAATTCATGGAAAAAATACATACATATGTATATTTGCACTCATAAATTCTTTACATCTGAAACTGTTTCTTAGATTTTGTTTATTTCATTCATTATTGTATTCTGAAACTTGAGTGCAAAGAAAAATTGGATAACTGCATTACCATTCTGTGGGGAGAGTTAACCCTTTTGGTTAAATTTCACTAAAATTTACAACCAATTTTCCCATTTCTCAAAATATATTACATTTTCAAGTAATTGTTTTTGTATATATAATGTTTATTATTAACAAATACATAAAAAACAATAAATAGTGTCTAAAAAATCGATTTTTTCAACATTTTTCCTTCGAAACAATTTCAACATTTTTCCTTCTATTCCCGGATAATTTAGATTAACAAATAATTAGAATAAAAATGTGTACGAGAGGATTTTAGTTTTTCCTACAGAATGCATTTCCTAGAGAATCGAGCACCGGTTTTGTTTCTCTCACTTGAGAAAGTTAAAATGGGAATTCTGAAATTCCAAAAAAACTGTTCTGAAATATTTATTTAGAATGTGTATATAATATTATTTAAAGCCATTTGACAGCTTTTAATAACATTGGTTTTCAATAATTTAGACTTCACAGAAATTATATCGAATTGAATGAAAAAATTCTGATAAAAGGAAGAAAATTACGAAATATTGTATCAGTTTTCAATCGACATATTTACCTTTAAATGAAAAATTAAAATTAAGGTATGCGACTACGTTAAAAACACTGGTATAGACCACATTGGACATTTTTTATGTTGTTATTCTTGTAGTTTCCAAACTTTCCTCTTTCCAAAACCGTTTATCTTTTCTGGGAAAAGGAAGGCCTCACCTATCATCCACGACCACATATTTTTCAAATGAAATTTATCTTTACTTTCAATATTCACAAAACTTTCATTTTCATAAAAATTCTACGCCATTAACTTAATATCTCAAATTGTAATTAATGTATTTACGTAAACATTTCCGCGTGCGTTTTAAATGATATGGGCAATGAAACAAACCGGAATTTGTATTGTTAATGAAATACGTTTTCATTTATAGGTGCTTTTAGAAAAATGTACTGAATTGATGGAAAAATGCATATATATGCATATTTTTACCCATAACATCTTTATATCTCAAGATTTTTCTCAGATTTAGGTTTATTTCATTTATCATTGTATTCTATAACTTGTGTACAAAGAAAAATAAGATTATTGGATTATAATTTTCTTGTAGAGTATTAACCATTTTGGTTAAATTTCGTTGCAATTTATTACAAATTCTTCTATTTCTGAAAATATATTGCATTTTCAAATAAATCTCTTGTATTTATAGTATTTCGTATTGTACTTGACAAGACGTCTAAAAACAATCGCTTTAAATAGTTTTTAAAAAAAATTCAAAATTTTTTCTTTGAACATAGTTGGATACCTTAAATGAAATATTGTTTTTTCGTGCTTGCTTCCATATTATGTAACAATTTCAAAAACGTTGAGCATGGAAATATATAGATGAGGTGGTGAAAAGAACAACCCTTTTCTTATAAGAATTTTTTTATTAAAATCTAAATTCTTTTAAAAATGTATCTATGCATAACGAAATCATAATCACAAGAAAGTTGTACATGCATTGGAATGATTTTTTTATTGAAAGCATGAAAATTAAAAGTATTCGACTGTATACGAAGGAAAAGTTTTGAAAAATTGGATTTTTTAGAAACTATTCATGATTTTTAGACGTATTGTCAATAATAAACACTTTGAATACAAAAACAATTATTTGGAAATATCGTATACTTTGAGAAATAATGAATAGTTTTTGGAGAAATAATTTTTTTAAAATTTGCACACAAGTTGTGGAATATAATGATGAATGAAATGAACCAATTTCTAAGAAAATGTTTAAGACGCGAAGAAGCTACGGGTAAAAATATACGTATAAATGAATTTTTTTCATGAATTCGCAACTCAATTTTTCTATAAACACCTATAGATGAAAACGTATTTCACCAGCAATAAAACTTAAGGTTCCTTTCATGTTCCATATTATTTAAAACACACTTTGAAATGTTTATATAAATACCTCTATTAGGTTTGGTTATATCATGTTAACGGTGGAGAATTTTTTGAACATTAAAGGTCTTAGAAAATAGAAGCTAAAGGCAAATTTAAGCTGAAAATTAAGTGATCCTGGATGATAGGTCAGGTCTTCCTTTTTCTCGAAAAGCTGAATTGTTTTAGAAAGGATAAAGTCTGAACTACACGAAATGACAATTCAAAAATACATCGCCATTGACTCCGATAACCAGTGTTTTAAACGTTGTCGGATACCGTAAAGCGCAAGAGATTCAAATTGCAGTATAGCTAAATCGTTGATTGAAATTGTTTTTATTTTAAGTTACAGTTGCGTTGATTTTATAATTAGGAAAGCTTGAAAAGCGTCTGAAAGTCCTATATGCTGTCAAAGATGCACAGGGTGTTTGGGTGTAAAAAAATGCCAGTGTGAAAGTTTTTAACTTATTAAAAACTAAACGCATTTCCTTGTATACAAATATAAGTATCAGATCACTCCAAACGATCCAAAACGTTATTGTAGGGATGTGTTAAATTAAATTAAGTTCTTTTTCCAGTGGAATAATTGTCACTTTCCTTTCCCAGCAGACATAGTATAGTGGTTTAAATAAATAAAAAGAAAATTGCAGAAATTTATTAAGGTATCTAACTACGTCGAAAATATTGATTATCGAAGACGTTTACGATTTTTTTATTATTATTATTTCTTTCAGACTTTTCTCTTACCAAAACAGCTTACCTTTTATAAGAAAAGGAAAGCCTGACCTCTCATCCAGAGTATCACATGTTTTACAACTAAAATTTGTCTTTGACTTCATTTTTTTTCTCAATTTGACTTAAAACTTTAATCTTCTTAAGAATTCTCCACCATGAACGTGGTATCTCAAAAATTAATAGAGGTATTCTCATAAAAATGTCAGTGTGTGTTTTAAATCATATGGGCAATGAAACAAACCTAAAGTTTTAGTGTCGGCGAAATAATTTTTCATGTATGTGTTTTTAAAAATAAATTAGGCCTTGAATTCTTGGAAAAAAAATGCATAGATACGTAAATTTTCCCCCATAACTTCTTTGTGTCTCGAAATGATTCATAGATTTTGGTTCACTTTATTCATCATTATATTCTACAATTTGTGTAGCATTGCTACATCATATTTTTGTGTAAAGTGTTAACCGTTTTGGTTGGATTTCACAAAAATTTACTACAAATTCCTTTATTCCTCAAAATATATCATATTATCAAATATTTTTTTTTTATGATCATTTGTATTATAATTGTCAATACATTAAAAACAATAGTTTAAAATAGTTTTTAAAAAATCCAGTTTTTCAAAATTATTCCTTTGAACGTTGTCAGATACCTTAAATAAATAAATAGAAAATTGCAGAAATTTATTAAATACCATTCAGCTATAATGTGCCTTCCGAGAGAACAATTACTCTGAGTATGACTTCTCAAAAATTTATCTCTATCTTTTATTAGTTATATTTATCTCAAAAATTTATGTCTATTAAAATTATCAAAAATTTATCAGTCAAAATATTACTTTAAAAAAAAAGCTTCATGCGAGAGAGTGTCCGAAAAAAATAAAAATATCAATTTCTTTATTTATAGAATCTTAGCTTTTGCGATAAAATCATATTTACAAATGTATTCGAATATTTTTAAATTTAAATCGTCCATAAATTAATAATTAAGAAATTACTAGTAGTTTAATTTTAGAAAATGAATGTAAATTTCCCTTCAGTTGTTGTAAATTTCAGTATAAGAATAAATGAATGGACGTTCTGAAAATTTGTGTGCTTTTAACTTTTATTATTTTTCAAATATATATAGTGAATAATTTAACACACACCGTAAAGCATTCCTCGTCAGGATGTGATGTGGGTTTTTGTTTTAATTTATTGTAGCAGGTTTAAAACTGTTGTGTATATTTTTCCATCATTTCCCTCGTGGTTTGAATACCATCCTGAAGAAAAAGATAAATAGAGCAGATGAGAGAAAACAGTTTGTGAAATATGAATTTGTCGGATACCTTGAAAGCCTTTTAAGGCATCCGACTATGCTAGAAGGAAAAATTTTGATTAATTGAATTTTAAAAAAAAAGCTATTTAAAGATATGAATCTTAAAAGTATTGTCAATTATAATACAAAATACTATAAATACAACACAATTATTTGTAAATATATTTTGAGAAAGAGGAAAATTTGTAGTGAATTTTAATGACAATGAACCAAATCGGTTAACACTCTACACAAAACTCTCAAATTGTAATGCAGTAATATATATATTTTTTTACACAAGTTATAGAATACAATGATGAATGAAATGGACAAAAATCTAAGAAAAATGTTGAGATGCAAAGAAGTGATGGGTAAATATATACACATATATGCATTTTTTTCTATAAATTCATTCTTTATTGTTTCTAAATTCACCTATAAATGAAAAAGTATTTCACCAACCATAAAACTTTTGTTTAATTTCATTGGTCCTATTATTTAAAACATGCTCTGAAATTTTTTAAAGTTTATTTTAGTTATTTTAACATCCCGTTTTAAAGCAACACGAGCGCTATTTTTTGACTGACCTCATCATTTCGAACCACGGTCAGATGACGAGGAAGACACCTGAACTGGCACCCCCCTCTCCATACGACGCCACACTAGAGGGAGGACGTTTGACCTGACAGATTTAATGTGCAAGAGATCCCCTCACACGACGGTTCTTAGGTGGAATCGAGTCTCGAACCTGAAAGCCTCCGGTTCCGCAGCCGAGACCTTACCACCAGGCCCCCTGAAATTTTTATGTAAAGACTTCAAATAGTTTTTGAGATGCCATTTTAACGATGTAGAATTTTTATGAAAATTATTTTGTTAAAAGTAAAGACACATTTTAGCTAAAAAAAATATCTGACACTTGGATGATATGTCAGGCCATCCTTTTCCAAGAAAAAATAAAAAGTTTTGGAGGCAAGAAAACCTGAACTGCATGGAATAAGAATTAAAAAAAAAGCATTCGCCATTATGGCCGAGAGTGAGCGTCTTTAACCTAGTATCGGATACCTTAAATTATAGTTTTAGAGAGCAGATATTTTGTATTTAAATAAGACACTATGTAAAGAAAATGAACCCACAAAATAGGCTTAACTGACTAATTGATAAAAAAGTTTCTTTAAAAATGAACTTAAAAAAAAGTAAAGTAAAAACTGTAGGGAATAGTAAAAAGCCAATTCATCTATATAAATAAAAATGCATGTTTGTCTGTTGTATCTTGTGTTACGCCTTAATAAACCTATTGAGATGATACTTAGTCTGCTTTTTGCTTACATCCACGGGATGGTAATGTAGATAGTACAATTATCTAAAATTTAAAAAAATTCGAATCACAATCGTATCTATTTACCAAGGATTGATCTTCAAAATAGCTCGCCGAGGAGACTCTATATTCTGTAGGAATGTTAAATCCAAGTTAAAAAGGTTAATATTTTGTAGCTGTAGCACGCGAATGTTATGCAAGTCATTCTCAGAGGTAACAACTCTAAGAGGTAAGAACGTTTCGAGGAGACCATTTGAGGAGGTTTTAAATTATAATTAAGTTTTAGCGTTTTTCGCAGTAACTTCCAAAAATATTGCAAGTAAAAATAATTTGCACCTACTTCATTTTCAAAATTATCTTTTCAATTATATTAACAATTTTATGGTATAAATATCTTTTATATGTTCAATCAATTTCAAAACAAGATGTTTTAATCACATTTTCTAAAATTAAATATGAGAATTCAGAACAAATATTAAAAGAATCACGAGACACAATGAATAGTTTCTTTCATTATCATTCTGAAAGAACACCGAGCTTCACAATTCCAAAAGAATACACAAATCTAATATATAAAACTGAATATTTGTTTGCTCGTATTTTATACACTGCCGTGTCGTTCATCCAGTTTTGATCAAACATTGCCAAATTATTGATTGATTGCACTTAATATTATTTTTTCGGCAGCAGCAATGAATAATATGTGTATCAAAATTTAATATTAGAAAATATATTCATGCTCAAAATTTAATGTTAAAAATATATATTCAGTAACAAAATTTAATGTTAGAAAATATATTCAGGATCAAAATTTAATATTAGAAAATATATTCAGTATCAAAATTTAATATTAGAAATATATTCAGTATCAAAATTTAGAAAAGAATATGAAAAATAAAATTACTCATTTTAAACAAAAATAAAAAGAACTCATTAAAGTAATATTCAGGAAAAAATTTTAAAACAATGTTTTCTTCTTTAGCCTCATTAAAAATTTACCATGAAAAGTGATACGCTTTAGATACGCTCTCTCCAGAGCGACCAAATTCTATGCTCGTATAAAGTTTGAGCTTTATATGTGAAGCAGAAGTCCTTGAACAACTTTAGAATAACTATTAGTACAATTGAAACATTTACAGCCAAGGAATCAGATGTAATAAAGAATACGGACTGAGGACATTCTCAGGGGTTACTCTCACAGAGGGATTTTTTTTTGTGAAAGATCTGACTTTCGCCAAGAAATGGACCCCTCGTGACTCAAAAATATCAAAAAATTTTGGTTTTGGAGATATGATTAGTATCATAAAAGAAAAAACATCAAATTTTATACAATAGTGCCCCAAAAAATTAGAGCAAACCAGAAAAACACGAGACCATAAAATCAAATTCATCGACATAAGAAAGTAGAAAAACCACTAATTAAATTAAAATCTTACATATCACATATTGTAATATAGAATTTATACAATAACAACTTAAATCAAATTCAAAGCGAAAATTCATAGTAAACCTGACATCACTAGAACATAAATTCAAATCAGTAACTTAAGAAAGCAGAAAGAACACTCACCAAATTAAACACCTTCGAAAGAAGTAAAACCTTATAATCGTAAAGCGTACTTCCTCATACTAAAATTAATTTTACCGCGCTAGTAGTTAAATACACCTACATTGTTTGGTCATCGCTACGTCATCAAAGAAACTATCGGAACGCCATCTATTGAGTGAAAATGAAGATTGAGTAGGAATTTATATAATTATTTTCTAATTAATGATTCGATATTGCAAAAGTTTTTAGGAAATTCAATAGTATTTAAGTTTTTGAACATATTATTGCTTTGCATTATTGCAAGAATTTTTGCTATTCTAATTTTTTTAATTCGGTTAAATTGTGAAAATATTAAGTTTTTGAGAATTTTAGAGTTTAAATTGGAATGGTAATTACTGAGTTTATTTGATTATTTTAAAGTCAAAATCCTCCCTTTTATCGTAAATGCCTATTAAAGTTTTATCATTCGATATTTCAATATTTAAATCTAGATAGCTTTATGTTAATCTTCATTTGTTTCAATGAAAACTAAATCTTTTGGGTGACAATTAATAACTACATTAGGATTATCTAAGTTTAATAGAAGTAAATCATCTATATATCTCCAGCCTTTAACTGAATTGTGTTTAGTTAGATTTTGTTCATAGTGATGTAAGAAGATAATAGCTAACGCACTAGAAAAAGTTGTTCCCATTGGAATTCCCTTTATAGAAATTAATACTGTTAAAAACGTAGTTTTCTTTGATGTTAAATTTACATAATCCTAGCCAATTGTTCCGCCTTTTGGTATCTTTATTGTAACTTCTTAGAGCTCAAATCAAGCTTGCAGTAGCATTTTCTTCAAGTGAATAAAATATTTTCAACGCATTCGCAAGCTGTACAAGAAGTAGCGTGAGAGAAAGAACAAGAAATGCGTGTGAAAATGCATTTTGCATGGCAGATAAAAATCGCCCCCGTTTGTGTTTTTATTCACTCACCCATTTTTATGTCACTTCACAATAAACTCCTGCCATATTTTATTCAACATAAAGTGTGTATAGAATTCATTTTTTAAAAAAAAATCTGTTTAAAGAAATGACAGCAAATTTTTTTGCTGTGAAATAATTATTTAGATTTAAAATGATTATTTAGATATTATTATTTAGTCTATAAGTAATATAAATAGCATTCATTGTGAAATTGCACTATTCATATGATAATGGGAATAAATTTCTATCCTTGAAGATTTTTTTATATATATATTTTAAATATCGTTTTCAAAAAGGAAAAAAATTCCAAACTTTTTTTTTTATGACAGGGATTTGAATTTGAGCAAATATAGTTTTCCCATGAATTATTCTTTTGCATATTTCCAAAATAATTGAATTAATGTTTAACAACAAATGGTTTTAGTACAATTTATCAAGTCAGTCGTATTATACAATATTATTTATTAAAATCAAATTTATGATCCAAATTGTAAAATAATTATCTATATTAGAAATCGCAAGCAAAAAATAATAAATGCGTATGAAACATATTGTGCTTTCCTCTTTATTAAGCCTCAATTTTATACGATTTCGGTTGCTTCTTTGATGGATCTCTATATATGGATACGTATATGTAATACCGTTTCCTTAATTTGCTGAATTTATGATAGGGAATAAAAATTTATAACGGATCGATGTGAAGCAATTAGTATTTGACCTTGGTGACTCGGTTTGATTGACAAATACAAGAAGTATGGGTCTCATTCTATACGGATCCGAGATCTAAGTACTAGTTCGGAAATTTTCATGTATCGTAGCGCTTCGTTGAAAATAACAAATATGCTCAAAAGAATTGTTCTTTATATTAAGGTATCCGACTACGTTCGAAGGAAAATTTATGAAAAAATGCATTTTTCAAAAACTATTTATGAGTTTGAGATGTATTGTGATTTAAATGAAAGTAGCTATGTGTAAAAAGTTTTTATGTAGTACATTTTAATGAAATTAAACCAAAACGGTTGATACTGTACGCAAAATGGTAACTCAGCTATCCTATTTTCTTTGTACATAAGTGGTGGAGTATAATGATGAATGAAATGAACCATCATCTAAGATATTTTGGGTTGCCAAGAATGAATGGGTAAACATATACGTATGTATACACATTTTTTCCATCAATTCAGAATTTTTTTCTAAAAACACCCATAAATGAAAAAAAAGTGTTTCATCAACATTAGAACTTTTGGTTTATTTCATTGTTCATATCATTTAAAACGCACTCTCAAATTTTTATGTAAATACCTGTATATGTTTTTGAGATATCATGTTAACGAGGGAGAATGTTTATAAAAACTAAAATTGAAGAAAAAAGCAAATTTTAGCTAAATAATATGTTTTTCATAACATTACCCTGGTTGATAAGTTAAACCTCAATTTCCCTAGGAAAAATAAACTGTTTTGGAAAGAGGAAAGTCTGAACTACAAGAAATACCAATAATAAAATTTGACCAAATGTGACCGATAACCAGTATTTTCAACGTAGTCGGATACTTTCATTTTTTGTAACAAAAGCAAAAAGTTATTATAATTCTCTCATTTTCGTTTTTAACTAATAACCTGTTCTGTTCTTCTATTGTCAATTTCTATAGAGTTCTATGAATGGCGGCGCTCTCAAGTGGTGTTTAAAGCAGTGTTTCTCAACCTTTTAGTATTCACGGCCCAATTATCAATCATAATTTTCATCGTACCCCCCCCACACCTCTTCACCGTATACAATAAAATGTGTACAATAATAGTGTATTTTGGCGCTAAACCTACACTACAGCCTTAATTTTAAACTTTACAAATCACCAAGAATATGAAAATTTATTGACATTTTGCAACAATGAACCTCAGCATTGAAAAAACAAGAATCCTATGCCTTTTTATTGCTCTTGCTTCTCGCCATGTCGGGAATTCTCACGTTTTCTCGAGAAATTTCGATTTGTCTGGTCAGCTTAAGTTAAATTAGGAGCGTGCGCAGATGTGAACAAATGTGTTCTCATAGAGAGAAGGAGAAAGTTCTATGACACCAATATCAATTCCAGATAATCTCATTCGAGTCAATCATTCTATCGCTATTGAATCTATTCTGAATGAGTATGTTATATATATTTTCGTGTAATTGCAATTCACCACATTAAATATTCACGGCAGCAGACTTATGCAAAATCTTGGATAAATTTTTAAGTGGGCGTAAGCGAGCATTAGACGATGGACAAGCATCAACAAGTACACAGACGAAATGGGTTCCGAAAATAAAATCAAGAAATTATTCTCAAGAATACTTAAATTTTGGGTTTGCTAGTACTGAAGTAAATGAAGAAGAAAGGCCCCTGTGTATCATTTGCTCAAAAATGTTGGCGGCAGACAGCATGAAACCAAATAAACTTAAAAGACATTTCAAAACGCTTCATAGTGAGTACGTAAACAAACCCAGAGAATTATTCGAATTAAAATTAAAATCATATGAAAAGCAAAAATCATTGTTTAAAAAATTTTTTGAATGAAAAAGCTTGAATTGCCTCTTACAAAGTTTCATATAAAATAGCCAGATGTAAAAAGCCTCACACCATTGATGTAGAGCTTATTTTGCCAGCCGCAATTGAGATTGTAGAAATTATGTTTTGAGATAATTTTGCAAAACAATTGCAGTTTATACCTCTTTCAAATGATACTGTTGCTCGTCGAGTTGCTGATATAGCTGAAGATGTAGAGTGTCAGCTTTTGTCGAAGTTACGTGACAAATTGTTTTCAATACAACTTGATAAGGCAACAGATAGTAATAAAGATGCTCATTTCATTGCCTATGTTAGATTTTGTGATGATTTGTCAGTAGTAGAAGAATTACTTTTCTGCAAACCAATAGAACTCAAAGCAACAGTACTCGCATTATTTGCAATCATAAATGATTTTATGAACAAGGAAAACAGAATGGAAAAATTGCGTCGGAATATGCCCCGATGGTGCTTGTTCTGTGTCCGGAAGATTCCAAAGTATTCAAGCACTTGTGAAACAAAAATCGCCACAGTGCGTCTGGGCACATTGCATGATCCCCAGAGAAGCTTTGGCTTCCAAAGAAATGAGTCCTGGTTTGAATATTGCGTTAACTACGGTTGTAACCCTAGTAAATTATATAAAAATGAGACCCCTGAAATCAAGAATCTTTTCCGCACTTTGTTAAAACATGGGTGTATTACATTCAGCTTTACTATTTTATTGCGAGGCAAGATGGTAATGATGAGGAAAATTTTCGCAACGTGTTTACGAATTAAGAGAAGAAATCGCCGTTTTCCTAGAAGAGGAAAACAGGCCGGAAGCTGAGAATTTTCGCGATAGTTTATTTGTGATGAAATTGAGCTACATGGTAGACATATTCGAGAAATTAAATAACTTGAATCTTCAACTGCAAGGAGCAAATACACATATATTGGATACGAGTGATAAAGTTAATACTTTTTGTAGGAAATTGGAATTGTGGAGCAGATTTTTAAAGCAAGAAAATTTAAAATGTTTGCAAATTTGAATCATAGTATTAAAACTTACAAGGCTGAAGAACAACATGTAAAAGTTGATTTTGTAACCATTGAAAATCCTTTAGCAATGCTAGCAAAGAATTTTAAAAAGTAATTTCTTGCTGACGACAAACTGATATCAAGTTACAAGTGTGTAATGGATCCATTTCAAAATATTCCCGAAGGACTCTCAATTGAAGAGGAAGAAACCTTTATAAACTTCACGGCAATTGGCAAAACCAAAAGACAATTTAGTAATAAATCGCTCTTTGAATTTTGGGCTGGAGTGAATGATGAGTTTTCTGCACTAAAAACAAGGGAATTTCCCATTCTACTGCCATTTTCAACATCTTACCTTTGTGAAACTGGATTTTCTGCGGTGGCTTCTTTGGAGACAAAATATGGGAAACGAACTGAGGGGGTCTGTTTCTAATATTAAACCCTCCTTCGAAAAACTTTGTTCTGCAAGATAGGCCCAAGGAAGTCACTAATAATTATTAAATTTGTTTTTAATTTTGTAAGTTGTTTTAATTTAATAAGTTAATTGTTAAATATGTCGAAATGTATTGTGTTTTGTATGTGTGTGTGTGTTTTCTTTTCAGTCTCTTAATCAATTTTTTCAATAACATTTTCTCTTGGATATGCTTGCGCCCCCCCCATTAGTGTGCTCGCGCCCCCCTAGGGGGGCGTACCCCACAGGTTGAGAATCACTGGTTTAAAGAATATATGTTGACAACGGTTTTACAACCAGCGTTTTATGTTTTTTGGAGTAATAATAGAATTTAGCACCCAATTTCATTAATACAATGCAGATCGCTAGTTATGCATTTCAATCGCTATTTATGCATTCGATTATTTTTTGTAATAATATCCAATCGTTAGAGAGAAAATTCGAAATTCTTTTAATTAAGGTATCCTACTACGTTAAAAACACTGGTTATCGACCGCATTTGGTCAATGTTTTTTTTATTGTTTCTTCTATTTCAGACTTTATTCTTTCCAAAACAATTAATATTTTCTATCAAAAAGAAGGCTGACCTATCATCCACGGTCATATATTTTTCAGTTTTAATTTGTCTTTAATTCTTTCAAAACTTTAATTTTCATAAAAATTCTCTACCGTTAACTGGATATCTCAAAAACATATACAGATATTTATATAAAAATTTGAGAGTGCCTTTTTAATAATATGAACAATGAAATAAACCAAAAGTTCTAATGTTGATAAAACACTTTTTTCCATTTATGGGTGTTTTTAGAAAAAAATTCTGAATGGATGGGAAAAAATGTGTATATATACATATATTTTTACCCATTACTTATTGGCACCCCAAAATGTTTCTTCAATTTAGGTTCATTTCGTTTACCATTATATTCCATAACTTATGTAGAAAGAAAAATAGGATTGCTGCATTGCCATTTTGTGTAGAGAGTAAACCGTTTTGGTTAAATTTCATTAACATTTACAGTAATTATTCCTATTTCTCAAAATATATTATATTTTTAAATAAATTTTTGTACTTATAGTATTTTATTATATAATTGAGAATACAAATAAAAAGCATGGTTTAAAATAGTTTTTAAAAACTCCAATTTTTCAAAAGTTTTCCTTCAAACGTAGTCGGATACCTTAAATTGAATTTCCATTTGTATATAATGGAAAAGTAGTTAAATGAAAGTGACTGCTATGAATGCAAACAATACAATTGATTTAAATCAATAGTGGCCTTCACCTAATTATTGTGAAAGTCATAAACTTGCTTTTAATCAATTGAGGCAAAAACTGTTCTTGATTTAATTACTAAGCATGTTGGCTCTTAATTTATGGAAAACCCAATGCAAATCATATGTTCTTTTGATGAAAGTAGCAATAGATATGAATTACATATCACTACAAACCTGTAATTTTGTTTCCCAGCTTCAATGATGTCATCGTAAGGAAGACTGATTTACAGCCATCTGTATTGAACGGTTCCCGGGTGTCACATCATAGATCCCAGAGCTTGACCAAAAACTTGGCTGCAATATGGAGACTTCTTGAAGAATTTGGAAATGGATAATAACCGGCATATCAGGAATTTTCCCGATCTGTCCATTAGGAACCGAGAAGAATTCAGAATGTTCCCGATTGGCCCAGAAGGTTTTAGCTCCACCTCCCACTGCTCTATAAGGTCGGTAATCTGAAGCTACAACGGTGTGGTCGATGGGTGGACCTGAACTAAGAGGTTTTCAATTGGTCGTGGATAGCAGTCCTGAATTCAGAATTTAGATCCAAATCAGAGACCGATTCAATACCCACCAGAGGTATGATAACTTGGTGAACATTTTGGACGTGCCCCAACTGCCAACACAGCCATTAGCCAACCGTAGCTCATAATCCTTTGTTATATCCAGATATGTGTCACGTCGTTTCAAATAGATCATGTTTTAAGAAAAGAAGAATGTCAAGAAATCCTGATGCTAAACTTTTTTCCCTTGTGAAGAGACTCCTCAAGACATCAAGAAACGATCCATCACCAGTATTGAATTTTGAACCCATAAGGACATAGATGTGATTTGATTACGTTTGATTACATGGTTTGATAAAAGACATGGAGAGAAATCAGGTTTAAAGATGGATCCTTAACAGACACTCCCCCATTCGAGCAAGAACCTTTGATGCAACATTATGAGCAGTTATAAGGTCATAGGAAACTCAATTTCACTTAGAACTCGCTACATTTCGTTGACGAGACTGACGCTCTACCAATCAGGCTATCATGGCCCCATCAATGAACTTGGAAAAAATAAAAATATTTCCTAATATCATTGCTAAACTACTGCTCTAAAAGAATGAAGAAGATAGTTGATGAAACTTCCCTTTTTCTCAGTCATGGGATATTTCATTTATCCATAATTCATCAACCCATTAATGGCGATTTCGCAGCGTAATTATACTTGACACTGTGGCATCTCACACATTACACTCTCTCGCAGAACCTTTTTCTAATAGTTATGCTTGTGAGTCAGTAGTAAATGATCATTTGTTTTCCTTCTTCATACCTTGGCTTTTCTTATAAGTAGGTTTTTGATCAATAAATAATCATTCCATTCCATGTATTAATTATAGATTCATGCAACTCCTATAAAGACTACTTATATAACGCCCAAATCATTATGGATGCCATCGATTTTCTTATTTGGTTATCCAGACTCGTACATTAATTAAACGGATATGCAGAAATATTTCTTTGGTCGAACAGACTTGAGGAGCAATTATGGTATACTAGCTATTACCCGTTCAAGTGGAAAGTTTCATGTAGATATACGAAAATCTATCAAACAATGACAAATCAAAAAAATGAAACCTAACCTAAAAAGGATACATTTAAAAGGATAAGCATTTACGAATAATATATAACATAAATACAATTTAATTACAAAAAAAACACAACTAAACAGTAAATGAAGTCCGCTATGATCCATTTTACCTATGAATCGAAATGGAGACAGTTGCAACAGTATTATACACATCATTTTTAAACTTCTCATTTAAATGAAAACGCAGTTGTCAACAACCAAGTGCGAAATTTCAACGCCACTTGGGGTAACGCCCAGGTCTGACTTTCCTACACCAGTTGAGGTAACGCAGTGCAGATTAGAAACGTTTTTATTTCCTTTATTCCGTTCACTTTTCATTTAAAAGTGCTTGAGAATGAATCCGAAAGATCGGTTCGTGAACAACATTTGATTTGAAACACATCAAACACAAAGAAAAAAAATCGTCTGAAATAATCTGTAGAAATTCTGCTAACCCTAACTCCATTTCTGTTGGGGGAAATTAACTTGAACCTTGCTCATATTTGGTTTAATTTGGCCTCAGCTTTTTGGCGGGTAAGTTTTTTTTATGAATAAAAAATGAACCTCTCACTGAACTGGAATGAAAAGAAGCCTATGTTCTATTCCTGAAAATAATCTATCTTTGTACTAAATTCTGTTTAGCTGTTCTGGCGTGACTGAGTAGCAAGCGTTCATCCATCCAAACTTTCACATTTATAATATTAGCTTAGATTTCTACTCATATAAAGACAGAGATATCCCTTTGCCTTAAAAATTCATCTATATCTAACTGCTCTTTGACAACGCCGTTATAAAGGAAATGCATGCCAGTAAAAAAACAAGTTTATCAGTGTTTATGTATTTATTTTTTAAATAGAATTAAAAGTATTATAATGTATGAAACAAAATATTTCATATATTAATGGAGAATGATGCTTTCTGAAACAATTTCCTAAATGAAATGATACATACGATTTATTTTTGTACAACCTGAATATTCTTACTCCAATGTAAAATAAAATAAAATAAAAACTTTCTACAAAACATTTATATTAAGTTTGTCTGAATTCAGAAATTAGCATAAACATTTAAACATCTGTCTTTTTTACTTTATCCATCTATTGTTTACTTTAGAATATAACTTGTACAAAAAGTATCTAATAGCAAAAATATTTTTTTTATATTTTGTGTATAACTTCAATTTTCTCAAAACTTTAATTTTCGTAAACATTTTCCACCGTTAACATGATATCTCCAAAAATAATAGATGTATTTATATAAAAGTATCAACCTGTGTTTTAAATTATATGGGAAATGAGTTGGGCCAAAAGTTTTATTGCTAGTGAAATACTTTTTCATTAAGAGATGCATTTAGAAAAATTATGTTGTGAATATTTAGTCCGAGTGTTAAAAAACATTTCATATAATAAGTTTATAGACATTTTAATAAATAAAGATAATTTTAAATCAAGACAACTATTATATTTTGAGATGAAAGTAGTACAATACAAAAATAACTTTTTATAGAAAACCGTTGCCAAATCTATGAAAATAAATAAATGTTCAAAGAAAGAACTTCAGATGAGAAAAAAGTAGCAAAAAACAATAACTAAATTCGAGGAAATAAAAAGTTTGGAAAAGCTAAAAAAAAAAGTAATGGTGAAAAAAAAAAAAATAGATGACTTTTCTCCCATACTCAGAGAAACCATTTTCTCTTTTTTTTTTATTCACTTTCGGGCACACACACACAAAATTCCTTTTCTTCGTTTTAACAGTTTTTAAATTGAAGAAATGTTGAAATAA
This sequence comes from Argiope trifasciata, assembly GCA_026543055.1. Classification (NCBI taxonomy): domain Eukaryota; kingdom Metazoa; phylum Arthropoda; class Arachnida; order Araneae; family Araneidae; genus Argiope; species Argiope trifasciata. The sequence goes on along the minus strand of JAPMOQ010043216.1, from coordinate 85,649 downwards.
AAATGTATGATTACGAGCATATTTTTTATACTTTTTATCAATATGTCATCTCAAGAAAAAAATTTAATGCGAGTATGTTATTTTCTTATCTTTATATTTATGAAACTGGAAGTAGGATTAAAGATATGCGTATATTAGAAAGAATTAATAGATACAAATACAATGGTCAAGAACAAAATGAAGGTTTTTATTCATTAAATTAAAGAAAAAATAAAAGAATCTTTATTTATTTTTCAATATTCTTTCCATTGGAAATTCTAATTCATAAACATGTCTTTTCTTCAAAATTTTTATTGTACGCTATCAGCAATTTAGTTATACCATTTTAAATAATATTATAAAAATGATGAAAATGGATATCAAAAGCATACAAAATATACAAATATACAAAAATGATGAAAATGAATATTAAAAATATACTATATATACAAAAATGTTGAAAATGGATATTGTACTTGATGAAACTGGAACTACTTATGAATTACGTAATAAAGTTACATCCATAATGAATTACATAATTACTTACATCCATAAAATTGACGCCTTTTCACTAAAAGAATTAAATTATCAATAAATTAATAAAGGGACTAATTTTATATAATATCTTTTGGATAATATTATCGATTGTAGATAATATAAAATCTCATTGAATGTTTTCTGATTTTTTTTTTCCTTACTATCATAAACAGTTAAAAAAAATTTAAAAAAGATTTTTTAAAACAATTCACTGTAAAATGGATTTACAATATAGTGACCAGATAAAATTAGACTATTAATAATAGCAAGTATTTAGAAAACAGATTTTTTAAAACATGGGAATATTTTAATGGCTTTTTTATATAGCTCGAATATTTACATGTGGTAAGCCAGTAACAGCCACTAAACATTGGCGATCACTTTTGTACTGGGAATATGTTACACGGCTGCAAATTGAAAGGTCGCGAGTTTGATCCTTGCGGGATTCAAACTCCATCCACACTGGCAAAATTCCAGCCAACACTATCGCCACATTGGTAACCTCTGAAAATGGACACGCCTTCCCTCGCCATACCGAAACACTCTCTTCGCTCCCCCTAACAATTGGCTCTATAAAATCAGTTGTCTCTTCGAGACTCACTGGTAGGGGAGTATTGTGGTGCCATCTTAATAAGCCTGTAACAACCACTAAACATGGGTGATCACTTTTGTATAGGGGATATGTTACGCGACTGCAAATCGGAAGATCGCGAGCGCAATTCTTTGCCGAATTCAACCTTCACATTAGCTCAATTCCAGCCAACTCTACGTCTACACACCTATTATTATCAGCATCTCTATATATTTTTTCCTGATTTGACAACTAAGCCTTTAGTTCAAGTATGTACGTTAAAACATTGAAGCTTTGTTTTATGTTGTCTAAAGTTTTAATTTAAATCTATATTTACTTTTCTATTCTCCTTTTATTCTGTAAGCATTATTTTCAGCAAAATTATAATATGTTGGCTTCCGCCCCATTGAATTTTAACGGATCTTAAATTATAAACAAATAACATATGCATTTCCATAAAATACATAATTTTAAATAGAATATAATTAAATTATTTTTCAAATATTTTATAAAAAATATTACATTTATTCTTAAAGGCACAAAAATAAAATTATTACGAACAATATTAAGTTTGAAAAATCAGATAGAGGTACTTCGCTAAATTTATTTTTTTGTAAGCGGAATAAATTACATTCGTTTTCATTTATAATATAATAAATCGAAACAAGATTGTGAAGAAATTAATGGAGAGTATTAAAAGTTATTTTATTTCTTTGAATGGAGAGTATTACAAATTGCTATGAATCTGCACTTAATACTATAGGATTTTTTTTGCCTGAATTAATAGTACTTATTTATTATTTAAAAAATATGCAACATATTTCTTGATTTGAAAAGAAATTTAATTAATAAACAAAAAAAATTAAAATATGTATCAGTGTTAAAGAAAAGAATCGAATTTTCTTTCCATTTCAACTTTGAAAAATCTACTTTTTCAAATGATTTTCACTTGAGCTTTTTATTTCATTTCCCTTTCAGTTAATTTTTTGAATATTCAAATTCAGTTGAACTCTATTAATTACCTATATTAAGTCGCATGTAAAAAAAATGAAAAGAAATTCTGTATTTCTGAGATAAAAAACATTAAGAATAAAAACTGATTTCGTTTTTCTCCGTAAAATAACATTCGTTTATTTCTTTATTTTTTTTGTATACACGAAAACACAAATACTACATTTCTGTCAGTTTAAAGTATTAGTTATATTCTTACTTTTTAAGAATAAAAATTGATTTCGTTTTTCACCGTAAAATAACATTCGTTTATTTCTTTATTTTTTTTGTATACACGAAAACACAAGTACTACATTTCTGTCAGTTTAAAGTATTATTTATATTCTTACTTTTTAAGAATAAAAATTGATTTCGTTTTTCACCGTAAAATAACATTCGTTTATTTCTTTATTTTTTTGTATACACGAAAACACAAGTACTACATTTCTGTCAGTTTAAAGTATTAGTTATATTCTTACTTTGCCTTAAATAATTGAGTTGAGGTAATATAAATATGTTTTCGATTGCAAAGGGCTCATAATTTAATTTCATAAGTTGGAAAAATTCTTTATGAACTGCACCACATAAGATAAAAAATATAAGAGAAAAGTTAATTTTAAAAAAAAGTTTGATAATTGTTTCCTTTTCTGAATAAATATACTGTAATGTCATTCCATTATGATTAATAGCTTTTGAAAATTTAAAACTTAGCAGTGTATAGTTCTTAAAGAAGATCATCGAATATCTTCATAGAAATAACTTAAGGTATCGGACTACGTTAAAAACAGTGACTATTGATGACATTGGCGAAAGTTTTTTTTTATTTTTTATTTCTTGTAGTTCAGACTTTCTTCTTTCCAAAACAGTGTATCTTTTCTAGAAAAAGGAAGGTCTAACCTATCATCTAGGTCACATATTTTTCAGCTGAAATATGTAAATCACTTATCTCAAAACTTTCAGTTTCATGAAAATTCTCCACCGTTCACATATCTCAAAAACTAATAGGGGTATTTACATAAACATATCAACGTGTGTTTCAAATAATAAGGGCAGTGAAATGAACCGAAAGTTTGATTGTTGGTGGAATACGTTTTCATTTATAGTTGTTTTCAGGAAAATTAAATTGTGAATTTATGGAAAACTTGTATGTATGCGTATATTTCTACCCGAAACTTCCTTGCCTCTCAAAATGTTTCTTAGATTTAGATTCGTTTCATTCATTATTATATTCTATCATTTGTGTGCCAAGAAAAATAGGTTGCTGCATTAGCTTTTTGCGTAGAGTTTTAACGGTACAATTTCATTAACATTTTAAACACTTTGTCCTATTTCTCAAAATATGTTATTTTGGAATAATTTTGTTGTATTTATACTATTTTGTATTATAATGGACAATACAGATAAAAATTTTAATTTTAAATAGAGTTTAAAAAATCCAATGTTTTAAAAATTTACTTTCGAACGTAGTCAGATACTTCAACTGGCTTGCCACTAGGCATTCTGGCTCCATTGGCGTGACATTAATCCTCTCCGATGAGATCTCAGACCTCATCTAGTCAAGAGACTGATCTAATTTCAACTCTGAAAACTTCCCCTTGCCATTTTCAATCAGTTAAGTGCTTCGCCAAGAGAGGAGGGTTTGCTCCTATATTTCAGTCACATTTTTTTGCAAGCAATAAATTTTAGTTCTTTTTTAGCTTACTTCAAGAAGAAAGTGTGGTAATTTGCTTACATCCCCAACATTAAGCATAAAAGAAATTTTAAGGAACGTACCAGGATCATGACTTAATGGAGATTGGAATGTCTACGAAGTGTCTCCTTAGAATGAAATAAAGGTCTTAGGACAAGACTTTTTTAAGGTATCCGAGTACGTTCGAAGGAAAATTTTTGGAAAATTCTATTTCTTAAATGCAATTTCGGGTTGTTAAATGTTTTATCAATTATAAATACCTATAAATACAAAAACAATTATATTAAAACATAATATATTTCCAGAAGTGAGAAAATGTGTATTAAATTTTAATGGAATTTAAACAAAAATGGTCAACCCTGTACACAAAATGGTAATGCAGCAATTCTATTTTTCTTTGTACACAAGTTATGGAATATAATGATGAAGAAAATGAACCAAAATCTATTTCTTTTCGTTTTTGAAGATAAGAAAAAAATTGAAATAATCGTTTATTAACCAGAAACCAATAAGCAATGAAAATATTTTTTAAAGCATCCGATTACGTAAAAACTCTGGTTATCGAACGCATTGACGATTTTTTTAAATTGTAATTTCTTGTACTTCAGACTTTTTTCCTTATAAAATAGTTTCTCTTTTCTGGTAAAAGGAAGACCTGACCTATCCTATGACAGGGGAATTTTAAGAAACAACATATTTTTCAAAAGAAATTTGTCTTCAATTTTCATAAAAATTCTCCTCCGGTAACATGATGTCTCAAAAAACAATTGAGGTATTTACATAAAAATCCAGCGTGTGTTTTAAATGCTGAATGAACCAAAAGTTTGATTGCTGGTGAAATACTTTTTCATTTATAGGTGTTTTTAGAAAAATTCAGTTGTAAATTTATGGAATAAAATGCATATGTACGCACATTTGTACCCATGACTTCTTTGCATCTCAAAATAATTCTTACATTTTCCTTCATTTTATTCATCTTTATATTCTATGTCTTGGGTGTAAAGCAAAATAGGATTGTTGCATAACCATTTTGTGTAGAGTGTTGACCGTTTTGGTTACATTTCATTGAAATATACAACACATTTTCGTATTTCTGCTCATATATTATGTTTCTAAATATTTTTTAATTTATAATATACTGTATAGTAATTGAAAATACATATCATAACATTTTAAAAGTCATATTGTTTAATTGTTTTTAAAAATCTGATTTTTCAGTTTTTTTCCCTTTTAACGTTTCATTAATATTGAAAGTAAGTTAAGATCATTTGATTAATTTGAGGTTTATGATTACCACGATCAATTATTTATCTATTTCAATCAAAACATTAATTCTATTCATAAAAATGAAAATGCAATTACTAATAAATAGCATAGTCTTTAGTTATAAATGAAAAGAGATTGAAAGTAACAATTTTACGAAATTTAACTCAGTAAAATATACAATTAATTTGTTTAAAATATTATTTTTAATTATAATCTAAAATAATGATCTTATCAAAATTAATGACACATTTTCTTGTTTCATGTTAGAAATACCATTTTACTTCTGTTATGGTATCCGACTACGTTCGAAGGAACAACTTTGAAAACTCTGATTAAAAAAAAAAAAATATTTAAAACTATTGCTTTTAGATGTGTTGCCAGTTATAAAACAAAATACTATAAATACAACAAACTTATTTAAAAATATAATATATTTTGAAAAATAGGAAAATGTGTGGTAAATTTTAATGAAATTCAACCAAAACGGTTAACACTCTACACAAAATGGTAATGCAACATCCCTTGTTTTCTTTGTACTTTCTTTATAGAATACAATGAGGAATGAAATGAACCAAAATCTAAGAAAAAATATTGAGATGCAAAGAAGTCATGGGGAAAAATATGCGTATATGCCTTTTTCCAACAAATTTGATTTTTCTAAAAAACCCCATAAGTGAAAAAGTTTTTCACCAACTCTAAAATTTTGGTTCGTTTCATTGACCTTATTATTTAAAACACACGCTGAAATGTGTATGTAAATACCTATATTATTTTTGAGACATCATGTTAGAGGTGGAGAATTTTTATGAAAATGAAAAGTTTGAAAAAATTGAAGTTAAGAACAAAATTAAACTGGAGAAAAAATATATGGCCCTGGATGATAGATCAGGCCTTCCTTTTCCTAAAAAAGTTAATTTGTTTTGGAAACAGAAAAGTGTGAACCACAAGAAATGAAATTATCGCCAATAGGGTCGATTGCCAGTGCTTTCGAAATAGTTCAATACCTTAATGAAAGTTATTACTTTTATCATAATGGAACATAATGACAGAAGCAAATAATGCATTAAAAAACGAAATAGGTATATTCTTTGTTAAAATAAAACTTTGGAGGTATTTTAACCCTGTAATAGTGATAGCTTCTGCTTCAAGGATTGGAACATGGTTTAATTTTTCGAAGTATTAAAGGAAAAAAAAGTGACAGTTTTCGTGTTGGTTTGTAAGTGAAGTACTCTAATGAATGCCCGCATCCTTTGTCCACACATGTAATGACTCAAAAGTATTTGAGAAATGATTTTCCTTAGTATAAGAAATATTTTGAAAAGCGTGTGCTATTCAATACTAATAGTGAAAACTAAATTTTGTATTACTATTACCCATGATAAAAATATCCTAAGAACAATTTTGTTGTAAGATATAAGTCAGATCAAACTATACAGATAGAAGAGATTCTTTCATTCTTTTAAACTATAATTATTTCTTCATTAAAATTTCAATATCATTAAATTAAAACTAGTAAACTCTAATACTACAAAATGTGACATTAAATGAAAATTATTTCCCATTTAACTGGTACAACTGACGTCATGTTATAATGCTAAATATATTTTCAACACCTCAAAAATTGTTTAAAGATTATTCTCCAACTAGCTAATTTTAATACCTACTTTTTTCAAACATGAGCTGAACCCTGGCATTACAAGGACTTTCTTCCTTTTTCCTCCTTTTCAAGAAAGGTGAATTTTAATGCGCCCTGTAAAGGATCGATCGACTTCTTAATGACTTTCGAGAGAAAAAGGAAATTCGGCGTGCATTTTGTATGCGAATGATGATGGATTAAACTCTTTACATTTATAACGACAAATTCTTTTCTTTAAATTTTTTTAGTATTCAATGCATCGTTTGCTTATACACTGACTGATTTTTCGACATTCTAAAATTTTGGGTACGCCTTAATGAAAAGAAGAGAAAGACATTTTGCTAAAAAAAAAATTAGTTTCAAATGTCGTCATTAGAGGGCGTATTTATGTAAAGCGAGTCTGTCCTACGTGATAGATCCCGAAATGGCGCCAATAACCCAATGCGCAATTCTAGTGTGACGTTGAACGCTTTTTATGCAAGATGGTGTGACTTCATACACTGCAAATTATGTAAAAAATATTCTGAAAACATATTTTACAGAAGAAAGAGTAATAACCAGCCTCCAGTAATACTTGGCCTCCTCGATCATCAGATTTTTGCGATTTTTGGCTCTGGGAAGATTTGAATGACCTGGCTGGCAGTGACAACCCGAGAACGTTGCTTGAACTTAAAGCCAGTATTTCTCGCCAAGTGTTCAATATTTCAACTCAGACACTACGCATGAACTTGCCATTTTCAGATTTCAGAGGGTAGCTGACAATAGTGGCCATCCTATCGATTAGGACTTGAATTAATTCTAAGCTAATGTTTAATTCTTGTAATAAAACAGTTGATAATACACCCTCTAGTGGTGACATTTGGAAAATTTTTGTTTAGCAAAATGTCTTTTCCATCTCTTCACGAAGGCGTACCCAAAATTTCAGAATTTTTGGATGAATAGTTACGGCGGTATATAGCTCTAAATAAGGTAGCTTTAGTTTGGGACATCCTATATATGTGTTTGTGTGTTGTTAGTATTTGGCGATAGGTAGGATCAAACTCGTGATCTTACGGTTTAAAAGCAGACATCATGACCACATGACTGAAAGTGATCATTCAGTCTTGAGGATGTTATACAGCTTCCACCACAATACTCTCTCTCCAATGAGAGGTGAGACGAACAGTATTTTGATGCTGTTTAGTGGTGATATTATTTGGCTGTAGAATTTTTGAACTTACCCACTTTTTTTTGGCTGATTATTTATCAGCTTTATTTTTTTTAACTGGCTGATTATATATCACCATTTTTTTATTCATTGGCTGATTATTTATCGCCATTTTTTTAAAATTTATTGTTTGATTATTTATCTTCATTTTGTTAAAAAAAAATTTTCGGATAGAGGGCGCCATGGCAGTTGTACGAAGTTTACGCATTTATTTTTATTTTCATCGTCCTCGGTCACCAATGTTGCTATTGGCGATAGGTAGGATCGAACTTGCGATCTTAAGGTTTGTAGCCAGATACATGACCACAATACTAAAAGTGATCACTCAAATCTTGAGGATGCTATCTGAATTATAATGCTTCCACTACAGATACAACATTGGTATTTTACTCTGTCATTTCCTTGCACTCTACTACTACAAGAAATTTGCATCCAGAAGCTGAGACATCCTGTATAAATGTGAGGCTGAGATTATATAGTGTAATTCTCTCTTAGAAATGTTGATCGCGGAGCGCACTCTCTGTTTGTGATCTGAATGTTATTTTAGCTTTCAGTCAGCTTACTTTTTTTAAGGAATTAGGATCATTTCACATTATGCAGCATTTTAGAAATCTTCACATTTATAATAGTATTTCACATTTAATTTTAAATACTAATATACTAACTATATAGTTTTAATACTAAATATTTGTATTTTAAATATTATTAAATTATATAATTATCATATTTTTTAATTCATATTTATTTTCTATTACATATTATTAATCAAGGTGTCAAGACAGTATCAAGAAACTATATCTGAACCTTTAATAAAATTCTTCATCATTAATGAAACAGAATTGGGCCTTTCTTTACATTGGTCTTGATTATCAAAAATTTCGTTTGACTGCACTTTAAAAGAATATTGTTGTATTTTCACAGCATTTCTACAATTTATGCTGCTATTTGAATACTAATTACATAGATTGACATTTTTTAGTATATCAAAAAGCTGAAATACATTCGAAAGAAGATAAAAATTAATGAAGAAATTAGAAAAACATTGATGTATTATTTTTCGATTTACATTCTGCTCTAATAAATATTAGTATCCTTTTTTTTAAATATTATTTTAGAGTTATCGGAAAATGATAATTTGACAACCTTTTCTTGATTGAATTCTGCTAACAGTTCAAAATTATCTAATATTTTACTAATTAAAAGGATAACATTTAATTTATCTAGCTATCCATTTTATTAAAAAAATTCTTTAGTTCACATATAAATGCACAAATGTACAAGTGTTAATACTTTTGTCCGATGTTTTTTTTTTTTTTTTAAATTTGAGAACGATCAATCTTTCGAACTAAAAAAATTAGCTAACTTTTATTTGTTCAGATATTGGATATTTGTGTTCTCTTATTCCCTTTCACAAATATACTTCCCGTGGTTGTACAAACCATTCCAAATTTGATAATAATTAAAAAATGTATTTATTTAATTTATTGCTTCATTTAGCTACTGCACCTAAAGACAGCAAAACACCGTGCACCATTTTTTTTAATTGAGAATTGGATAAATGAGAAGATTCACAGCAAAACATCGTATCAGTTTTTCCCCATTGAGGATTGGATAAATGTGAAGATTCACAATAAAACATAGTACCAGTTTTTAACCCATTTAGAATTGAATAAATGAGAAGAATCTCTAAACATTGCGGGCTGTTTTGATTCTCTATGCGTAGTCTGTGTGTCAGAAATTCAAAGAAGCTATCTGCCTTTAATTAGTACAAAACATATAAAGATGTTTATTTCAGAATTTTAAATAAAATTAATTGTATAAATTACTAATTATTGCATAACTTACTAATGCCTTTTTTGCTTCGTCAAAACATAATTTTTATGTCCCTTTGTCTTCTTTGTAGTTTCATGCCACATTTCATCTGAAAGCTGACTCTTAAATACTTTTTCATGGAATAATGATCGGGACAAAACAATACATCATAAACCATTATCTTCAGAAATTTTAACTAGAACTAAATCAAAATAACCTCTATCTCATAAATATAAGCAATTTTCTCCTACACTCTCAAATGAAATTGCGATTCTTCCAAAGCGCTATATAAGCTGATGTAACACCCAGAATCTGTTGCCTTTCGATACATAATATTTCTAAGAATTTGGAGAAGTTTTATAATACAGTCTGGGTCTACTCTTTCTGTTGTAAGCTATTCTTCTTCGAATTTGAATGGGAATCTTGGCAACAAAGACTGAAAATTTATAGTATTTGAACTTACACCGTATCTTGCCGGCGTCCTGGCTTAGAGGTCGCTTGTCTTCCTAATGTTCTTAGCGTGCCGGTTCGGGCATAGTTGTTATTCTTTGCTCTATATGTGAGTAGTGTGAATGTGCCGCCTTGTAAAAAGGGGTTGTGCAAGCGAATGGAAAGCATGAAGTAGCTAAGTCGTACTCTTGACCTTAGTTATAATTATTTAGTTATTAGTTAGGTGCTAATTTAGGCTTAAAATCACTGACAACGATCAGCGGGCTTGTCAATGACAAGTGCCATTGAAAAAAAAACAGCAATTTATATACAAGGTGGCCAGAAATAAAACACCCCTACTCTGACCTCCATGGATATCGAACTACTCAGTGTAAAGGCTCGAAATTTTGTACACATACTATTCAAAATATGGGGAAACGGATTTCACGAAAAAAAAATTAGTTCCTGAAATCACCGATAGGTGGCGCTGCACAACTGGAACTATGATCAAAAGACACAAATAATAATAAAAATTAAAATGTTTATGCGGAATGGAATGCTTCCATGCTTCCTTTTTAATTTTTCTGCCCCTTATGGAAAATAAAAATAGTAAAGAAGCTAGAACTCCCGTTGTAACTGCAATTTCATACTGTAACCAGAAAAATTTGCATAAAGCATGGTTAGAAGCCATGTTCTGGGTATAAAAGAAGTTAAAAGGTGGGGAATGTCATTCTTATTAGTGATGGCTGTCACGCTGCCAGAACGCGCTTTGCTTGTGAAGTTGTTTTACGAGAATAAAGGAAATGCTCCAGCAGCACTTCGAGAGTTTCGCCGACTTAAGGATTTGCGTAAGGGACCATTGCTTCCACAAGCTCTCAGGAGAATGATCGCTCGATTCGAGGAAACTGGACATCTTGGAGTTCAGCCTGGTCGAGGACGCAAACCGGTTCGTTCAGATGTCATTGAAGATGTTGCCACCGGTATTGTTGAACAGTCAATGGATAATGTTTTAGGCTGCAGTAGTGCACGTGCAGTGTCACGACACTTGGGTGTTCCCTATAGCACAGTGTGGAACGTACTCAGAAAAATGGTGCATTGTTTCCCGTACAAAATCCGCCCTAATCAACAATTGCTGGCCACAGACAGGGAGATGCGACTGACCTTTGCATTGACATTTCTTGCTAGAGTTGAAGTGGATGCATCGTGGCCGTGGCAGATTCTGTGGAGCGATGAGGCCCATTTCCACCTCAGTGGAACAGTGAACACCCATAACTGTCGCATATGGGACACGACAAACCCCCGTACCTTCCAAGAGATTCCACTCCACTCACCGAAAGTTACAGTCTGGTGTGGATTCACAGCCACATTCATCCTTGGACCGTTCTTTTTCGAAGAGGTTACTTCCAATGGCCTTGAGACATGTACCGTGACGGCCAACAGGTACAAAAGGATGCTCGAAACATTTGTTGTACCCCATTTGCAGCAGCGCCAATGCCTTGACACCATTACTTTTATGCAAGATGGAGCACCTCCACACATTGGACTCCCTGTGCAACAGTTTCTTCGCCAACATTTCACCACTGACAGAATAATCAGTCGCGCGTTTCCGACAACTTGGCCATCTCGTTCACTTGATCTTAATCCGTGTGATTTTTGGCTTTGGGGACACTTAAAAAACCTTGTTTATCGAGAACGTCTGATAACCTTGGCAGATTTGAAAGAGAGTATCAGTCTGCATGTGAGAAGCATCTCAGATGACCAGTTACGATCCGCAGTTGAACAAGCTGTCCACAGACTTCACATTTTACATCTTCAGGAAGGGAACCATATTGAGCAGCATTCCCTGCATCGATAACGTCCTTGTTTCATGTATGCTTGGTACTTTCAAATAAAATGTGTTTAAAACGTGTTTTTGTGTCTTTTCAGCATACGTCCAGTGGTACAGCGCCACCTATCGGTGATTTCTGGAACTAAATTTTTTTTTCGTGAAATCTGTTTCCCCATTTTTTGAATAGTATGTCCACAAATTTTCAAGCCTTTACACTGAGTAGTTCGATATCCAGGGAGGTCAGAGTAGGGGTGTTTTATTTCTGGCCACCCGGTATCTGAATAAGGATATAGAGATTTTTATTTATTTATTTTAAAATTTATTTCATAGACCTTAAGGGATTGAACACAATGCGATATGTTCTATGAAATCGATTTCTTCTTATATTAAAGGATATAATAATTATTTATTAATAAAATAAATATACATTTGCAGTTATATTAGTAGAAATTGAAATACTGATTTTTTTTGAAAAAATAAAAAGAAAGTGTATAGCTTTGTTTTTAAGAGTCATATTTTAAGCGAATTGGATATTTAATCACATTTGTAACAATATTTTATAATTTCCTTAGATAAACATGTTAGCATAATTTCCTTATAGTATCAGCTTTTTATACTTTTTAAAAGTTTTTATACCTTTGTGAACATAATTTTGTATTTCTTTATACAAATTTATAATTTAAAATAAATATAAATTTGCAGTTCAATTATTAGAATTTAAAACTGAATTTTTTCTCAGAATTTTTTGAAAAATTAAAAAGAACGTGAATAGGTTTTTGTCTTTCAGAGTATCATTTTTAAGTTTTCAGTTTTATACTTTTTAAAAGTGTTCACACTTTTGAAAAGAGTATAATTTTGTATTTTTTAAAGCAACAAACATTAAAAAAATTATTCAATGTTATCATTATACACCAGTTTTACTCTCAAGTCCATGGCCAGATTTCACATTTCAAATAAAATTAAAGTTAATGAAAGATAAATAACTGATGGATGATTTACTCTGAAAAATCTGAGTCAATATTGGTTTAATAGCTACATATAACAGTTTTCACGTGTTGAAAAATTTAAATATGCATTGTATGTTGATTTAATATGTTTAACATTCGTTTCAAATCTATTAAGTAAATGTGAATCCGTTTGTTCTTCGATGACACATTTTCCAGTAATTTGCCGAAATTAAATTACCGGGGAATAATAATTTGAACTGACAGAAATTGCTTTTGAATATTAAATATCACAATAAAGTTTAAAGCATCAATTAAGAATCAATATTAAAGTTCAGGAATAATTAGTAAGGAAGTTTTACTGCAATCTTACTATTCAAACAAAGATGAAAATATTATTTTCATGCAGAAAATGCAAAGGAACTATTAAATATGTGTATTATTCAATTTTGGATGTTAAAAATCAATTAGTAATTCATGACTTACTTTGCAGACAATAATTAATGACTCTGAATATTTAACTAAAATTTATTGTACGGTTATTAATTAAATTAAATGTGCTCATCAAATCATCATTTTCATTAAAATTATTTTAAAACAATGAAGAAAAAATCATTTTTGATATTGATTATAATATCAATCATTGATATTATTTAAGAATCAGATAAGATGGCTGATATAAAACAATTCCATAGTAAAATTTTAAGTTTTCCTTTTAGAAGTAGTAAAAAGTAATTTTTCTTTTTAGTAATAAAAGTAGTTTTACTGAATAAAAAATAAATAGCGAGTTTATAAAATGCAATTGTAGAATTGTATATTTATTCGATCAATATCTTAATTTTCTGAATCTTATGTCTTTAATTATTTAATTAAGGTATCCGACTACGTTAAAAAAATTGGTTATCGAACACATTGTCGAATTTTTTTAAGTTGTAATTTCTTGCAGTTTAAATTTTCTTCTTTCCAAAATAAGTTTATCTTTTCTAGGAAAAGAAAGGTCTCACCTACCATCAAAGGTCCCAGATTTTTACAGATGAAATTTGTCTTTAAATTCCAGTTTCACAAAACATTTTCATAAAAAATCTGCAACATTAACAGGATATCTGAGAAACTAATAGAGGTATTTATATAAGAATTCAAGTGAGTGTTTAAAATAATATGGATAATGCAATGAACCAAATGTATTATTGTTGGTGAAATACTTTTTCACTTAATAGAAAAATTTTAGAAAAATTGTTAAAAATTTATGTTAAAAATACATACATACGTAATTTTACCCCTAACTTCTTTGCATCTCAAAATTTTTCTTATAATTTGGTTTATTTCATTCATTACTATATTCTATAACTTGTCTACAAAGAAAAATATGATTGCTGCATAACAATTATGTGTAGATTATTAATCGTTTTGTTTAAATTTCATTAAAATTTAAAACACATCTTTCTCTTTCTCAAAATATACTATATTTGTAAATAATGATTTGTGTTGATGAAATTTTGCATTAGAATTGAAAATACATGTAAAAATCATAGTTTTAAATAGTTTTTGAAAAAATTAGATTTTTCAAACAATTTCACTTTGAACGTAGTCGGATACCTTAAGTTTGAAATTCTCGTTTTCGATTTTTTTTTTCAAATTTTAGAATTTTTGTGTCTAAAAGAAGAATAAAAAAACAAGCTATTCCGTGGATGTATATTTTGAAATATAATTTCTAACGCAAACAACCCCTAAAACTATAGAAGCGGAAAAAATATTAAACTTCCTCTTTCACATTAATCTATTATTTACCAAATTATTTTACCGTCAATTTTTCAAATTTATTTTTTGTACCATTTTATTCAGTTTTGATAAAGAATAAATTCAAGGAAGACGAATGTTTTTTTAAATAATTCAAATAAATTTAATTAATAATTAAATATCTTTAATGTTGTTTTTAGTTGATGTTTATTTCTTTGCATTGGAAATATCTTTCCTTTTAAATAATGTTGGAAAAAATATTCATCTTACGAAGAAATCAGCCAGATTTTAATGGCACTAGAAAGTACCATCAGTAAATAAATAATGAAACTATCAAATTAGCACTTATATGATTTACAAAATGTTTAAAGTATAGTCTCACTAAGTACAGAGTGCGCCAGAGAAACTAACTTATTTGAAAAAATTAACGAGTGGTGAGTTGGTTAGGTAGAAGGGTGATAGGTAACGCTACTGGAGGGGGAAATTCCTAAGTATGTTTCTCTCTCTAGTCAGCTGCCATCATGCTCTGGTTTAGATCTTAGTGGGCCTTCGCCGTAGAGATCCCCTTTTCTAACGGTCTCTCACTTGTTGCTACGCAACGTGCCTTCCGCGCTCGCTTTAAAATTCCTCCTCACAGACCCTCTCCTGGCCATCATTTGGTTCTGTCCTGGGTTAACTCATTTCGGGAGTGTCGCTAAACCCAGATATGGACATCAACGGACCACCAGGACTCCGGAAAATGTCGAAAGAGTGAGGCAGTCAGTTTGGCTCGCAAACACGTAGCTGCTCTGGGAATTTCCGACACCATTGTTCGACGAATTCTCCAACAAGACCTTCCATTTCATCCCTATCAATTGGTTGGTGTGCAAGAATGAACTGAATGATATTTTGTTGCCCGTCAAAATGCATGTGGACCTGTCAACCTGCTTGAAGACGCGGTCGTTTGTTTCAGTGACGAGGCTAGCTTTGAAATCCCTGGTTGATGCCGATCGACCAAGGACCACAGCTCATCTCAAGAGCAACATTTGCCTTGCCATTGTCAACGTACCGATTGAAATGCTGCAAAGAGTGGGCACTAACTTCAAAAATCAATCAGTGTATGCGCACTGGGGGTAGCCATTTAACCGATGTTATTTTAGAAACTGTATGAAAACAAAATTTTGATATTGTTTTCTCAAATAAAAAACAGAATATAAATAATAACTGAAGTATTTTTGTTTTTATTGACCCTTCAAATAAGTGAGTTTTTCTGGTTCACCCTGTATATCAAATGACCGATTAATTCAGCTTATTAATTATGATGTTTTGGCAGATTAATTGAATAGTTTCATTTTCGTGATTTTCAAAAATTCCAATTTATAAATTTACAATGTTTACCAGTTACAGTCATTTGTTCTATGAAACCAAAAATAATTACCAGTATTTTTTGTGCGTGTAAATCCTGTTTTTACATAATACTTTGAAATTTATTTTGGAATGCGTTTTTTATTACAAATTATCAATTCCCACTTGAATTCTCAAGTTTTCATTCGTAAGAATTAATATGTGCGTACACACTGGAAACTTTGAAATCCGTTTAAAATATCGAATATTTATTGTTGACTTCAAAATGTTCTCTGATCCTTTAGCTTTCAAACGGTACTAGGATGTTTCCAATATATATTTTTCGAGTTATCAGGACTCTTCTGGCGGTACTTTCATTAAAAACTCTAGTTTTCCTTTTTTAAAAACTCATTTTAGGAAGAATATTTTTCCGCAGTGTTGCTTCATTTAAAACAATCATAACTCGATAAAAAATTTACGAAGTACAATTATTTATACATCAAAGTAATTTGTATAAAACAGTGAATGAGTGGTGTCGCAATAAAAGTTATATTTATAGAAATAAATTTTTAATAGCAATTTAAAAGTTAAAACTACAAAAAAACTTCGTTTTTTCTGTATCTTGATAATGAAATTAAAAAAAAAAACTGTATTTTTTATAACTTGAATGACGCAGACAACATGAAGACTTTTATTAGGCATCATTTCCAACTAGAATGGTGTGTCTTCACAAATTCGAATTTAAGATAATTAGAAGTTAGAATTTAAGATTAAGATTAGAATTTAGATTGAGATTAAGATGTTTTTAAAAGTATGCTCATTAAATTAGCTCAATAAATATTAATGAATGATTTAATAAATAGTGTAATATGGGTTTTTTCTTACTGGATTAGTTAAAACCTGTATAATTGATCTAAAAAATGGATTTTTAAAGTTAAAATTAAAAAAAAATCTTCTTGTATGTATGTACACCTTAAAAAATATCTTAAACACCTTTATCATTTTATAATCCACCTCATTTCTTATTAAACCATTCTACAAACACAGTAGATCGCCAAATCAAGATTTATCATTTTAT